>JARHVA010010821.1:0-77500 GCA_037957365.1 Torreya grandis
TGTATGTATGTGTGTATATATATATGTATATGTATGTATATATATGTATATGTATGTATGTGTATATATACACACACACATATCTATATGTTAGTATGGATGTATATGTATGTGTGAATATATATATATATGTTATATGTATGTATATATACATATAATATGTGTATATGTATATATACATACATACATACATACATATATATATATATTTACACATATACATATACACACATACGCATCAACACACACACACATGCACTATTATTTAACCCTAAATTTTGGGAATGGATAATATAAGGGTAAATATGGTTAATAATATAGAAATGGATAGGCACTAAGATGATAAATAGATATATAAAAATCCAATCAATTTGTAGACTCAGATAAAAAATATTATTAATTTATAATATTGATATATATATATATATATATATATAATAGAAAGTATAACTATTTATTTATATTTATTGAATAATAAATAGTGTTACTTGGCTAGTTAACTATTCATATATATATATATATATATACATATATATATATATATACATATATATATATATATATATATATATATATGGGATGAAACATGACTGAAGTGGACTAGATCAAGATTCTATAATAATCATCATATTCTACAATTTTTCATTATGTGGCCTTGATGATTGTGTTAAATTTGGATAATTGCATCGATGTTAGTGTCCTAAGTTAGACAAAGGTGTCTAGTATAAAATAGTGACTGGATCTAGATGCAACCTTCTAGGTTTTATGTCACCTTTTTTCTAGTGTTCTTAGATTGTATGCATAGTTTATCACTCTTTATCAAATGATAAAACCCTAGATTATTCACCCTTAAAGTTATTTTGGAAAGAAAGGTTTAGTGTTCACATGGTTTCGAGATACACTGAGGACCCCTATATTAATGGGTGATGTTTTCATAGATAATACTATAAATAGGGCCTTATAATTATGTAGTTCTACCTTATGTATTAGATTGTGTGTCCATAAGGAGGAAATGTGTGATAAATAAGTAAATAGAGTGACATAGCTTATAAATTGAAAAATATGGACTATGGTATGTTCTTACAGTACTTTAGACATGTAGGGATACTTCTCCTATGCCTAATATGGAAATAGGGATGAATGCGGTTATATTTCTCACTTGAATGCTTGATTAGGTTATTTTATAAGTTTCCTTATGAGTTCCTAATATTTACTAAGTTTGATAAGTGAGGAATGAATAAGGGTTGATATTATATATATACCAATTTCTTTTGAAAATATATCACACTAAAGATCTTAGGTTTAACATTAGATTATGTTTTATTTGAAAATTAGATGACTTTTTGGCACTTAACACTTAGTTTGAAAAGGGAAAATTTATTCACATAGGTATCTAAAAGGGATGTAAGTGCCTAAGAAGATAGAAAATAGGTACAAGTCCGAAATTGACAAATAAATATATTGATCATTTTTATATCATTTTTCACAATATAAAAATCCTGGTCATTATAATAAAAGTCATTTGACTAATATATAAGTAAACTAGGCATAAGAGATAGTGAATGGGATCCTTTTATCAGATAGAAGATATTAGAACTTAAGGGTACAACCATGATAAGTATTCTCCATTTGTACAATACTAAGGTGTTACATAATTCAGATTTAGTGTCTATATTTACCCCCTTTAATCTAGTAATGAAATTTCTAGTTTAAAGGAAATAAATGCATATTTGGTTGCGTATAACACACCTTATCTTTGTGTGAGTCTAAGTTGAGTGATTTATTGGTGAAACCTGCCACCAAGATCATGTTACAATACATAATTAGTATATATAATCTAGAATTCAAATAATTTTAAATTCTTAAAACTAAAGAGAGCAAACTTAGGAGTGCACATATGTATTGATGCAACCATCTTGCCTTTGTTAGAGATTTATCATGATGATTTCATGGTGGTGCCTTCCTTGGTGAGTAGATGAAGTGCCTTGATATTCTATGTGAGAATGAGAAAGTGTAAAATGTTCTTGTTCAATTGTGCTTTATGTATGGTTGGTTGATCTTTAGGATTGACATGGCCATACAGGATCAGGGTTGAGTACGGTGGTTTGATCATATGATATAGGTCCCTAATATGTTATTTATGCTT
The DNA here is from genome assembly GCA_037957365.1 of Torreya grandis. NCBI lineage: Eukaryota > Viridiplantae > Streptophyta > Pinopsida > Cupressales > Taxaceae > Torreya > Torreya grandis. The sequence continues at coordinate 2,147 of JARHVA010010821.1, forward strand.
GGAGATATTATTTGTATTAGTAAAATTCATCTATTTGATCATTTTATCATCTATATACTTTGGGTCCAATGGCAAAAAAATCTAAGTAGGTAGTTTGATGATGTCACCATCATCACATGTGAATGAGTCAAGTGGAGTTGGTCATATGGTTATGATCAACATAGTCTCTAGTTGTTATGTGTTAGATCTTAAGTCATGTGTCAAAGTGTGGTTAAATATATGTGGGTGAAAATTTGACTTCTTATTTAGAATTCAATGTTTTCCCATACTTCACCAAATTTGTAATGTGGCTAGAAAGAGCTGAGTAAGCATGTTGATAAACTCAACATTCACACATGTGGATGGTGTCAAGATAAAATGATCACATGGGTTTATTAATTTTTGTGACTAACTTATTTTCAATAATTTTTAGATCATGTGATGTATCACATCAATATATATGCATATGCAAATTTGGAATCCTAGGCAGATTGAATGTGTTTTCTCATACTTAGTCAATTTTGCAATATGGAAAGAAGAGTCAAGTAAGAATTTTGATTATGTTATATCTTACAAGTATGAGGGTTTAAAGAATAAATGATCATATGGGTTTTTTAAGTTTTGATCATAGATGATTTATGCTAAATTTAAGATATTTCATGAAAGCACAACACAAGTTATGTAGGAGAAAAGTTAATCTTCTAGACATATTTTGGCATAGTTGGCTTTGTGACAAAAGATTTTAAGGAAATTTAATGGAATTATATCTCACATCCATGAGGGTTGTAAGAGTAGTTTTAAAAAATCATAATTAATTTGGTTGATCATAGTTTATATCTAGACACTTTGGGTCCAATGGCATAAAATTTGAGTAGGTAGTTTGATGATGTCACCATTGTCACATGTGAATGAGTCAAGTGGAGTTGATCATATGGTTGTGATCATAGTAGTCCCTAGTTGTCATGAACCAAATCTTATGTCATGTGTTGAATACTGGTTAAATATATGTGGGTATAATTTTGGCTTCTCAGTTAGAATTCATTATTTTCCCATACTTATCCAAATTTGTAATGTGGCCAAAAAGAGCTGAGTAAGCATGTTGATGAGGTAAAAACTCACATGTATGGAGGTTTTAGGACAAAATGATCACATGGGTTTGTTCATTTTTTTACCTAGTTTATTTTCATTCATTTTTATATCATTTGATGTAATGCATCAAAAGATATGCATATACAAAGTTGGTCTCTTAGGTAGTTTGACTATGTTTTCCCATACTTAGCCAATTTTGCAATATGGCAAGAAAATTTGAGTAAGCATTATGATGATGTTATATCTTAAATATGTGAAGGTTTCAAGATAAACTAACCATATGGGTTTATTTAGTTTTGAACATAGATAATTTGTGTTAAATCTAAGATCATGCATTGAAGCACATAAAAAGTTATGCAAGATCAAAGTTAGTCTTCTAGACATATTTTGGCATAGTTAGCTTTATGATAGAATATTTTAAGTGGTAATTTTAATGTAATTATATCTTAAATGCATGATGGTTCCAAGAGTAGTGTGTTACATGGTTGGATTATCCTATGTGAGGAGATTATTTGATCGAAATTTAAGATTATATGAGTACAAACAAAAGAAGTTATTAAGGATAAAAAATGGCTACTCAAGAATATTCAAAGGGTCCACATAGTCATTTTTTAAAGAGTTAAATTTTGAGCAACATCAATGATGTGTGTTACTCCAATAAGTTAGGAAGTAAAAATATGAGGATAAGTGTATGATGTTTAATGATTGAGTAAAAGTACAAGATAATGATCCAATGGAGAGTGGGCATTTATACATTTTGATTGAATGGTGAGCATTGATCACTAAAGACTTGGTTAATCTACAAATATTGATGCAACACATTAAGTCAAAGTTTTTAGACTACACAAGATAAGGTCAACATGACTAAGGTTTAACACCTAGAATTGGCAGACTATATGTTAAAGATTGAACAAGTTTGATGGTGTGTATTTCATCTGAGTTAAGAGTTCAAGAGATTCGAGCATTGTGTTCAAAGGTTAAATTTCACTGTTGCTACTCAAATATTTGAATTTAACACATGGAAAACCTAGATCTCTATATTTTGACCATGTATTTTGATAAAAGTCATATTTATTGGTGTTATATAAAATAAAGTGGTAGAGGACTCCAAGGTGAATCTAGATATATAGATTTAAAGATATGAAAGTGAATACAATCAGAGATATTGAGCCTAAAAGTTGATTGTGTGTTCATACTTGTTTTGAAAGTGACCTAAGAAGGATATTTGAGCTTATGTTGATGTTGTTTTGATGTATCATGAAGAATTATCTATTAAAGAGTGTTGTAAACTATATGAGGATGATGCACATGTATTTTGGAAGTGTGATCAATCTATCTTGTGTATGAATAATGCCTAATAATTTGACTGTATGTTCAATAATGGTGTTCCTATGAAGGTCTTTATTTGAGTTGTTTGAGCATATGAAGAGGTGAGCTAAGATGACTATGATAATTTGAAGATGTTAAAAGGGACATAAAGGGTGGACCCATGTATTTGAAAGTGGTACTATGTTCTTTCTTTTCTTAAGGGTGAGCTAAATGGGTGAATAGGTCTCCATGAGACCTATAAGAGTTAAAATAGACTTATTAAGAGGTGTATCTGCTTAAGGGGTACCCATAGATGTCATGGATAACCTATGAAGATATTATTGAGTCATGTATTCATGTGAGAGATGACTTAAGGGCTAAGTCATTCCTAATGGCCAATCAAGGTTTTGATTATCATGATTTCTGTATAAATAGTGGAACCAAAAATGATGGGTTATATATTTTTATGTGATAGACTAAGGAGAGAGGCTCATGTGTGTGTTTTATGGAGTGAAGGAGTGGTAGAGTTTATTCAAGATTAATTAAAGAGAAGAATATATTGAGGAATATTTGGATGACTTATTGGTCATAATTATATTGGTAGAATAGTGCACTTATTTGAGTGTAAGCGAAGGTGAAGTGTGATAATCAGAGGTCCATCATCATGTTTTGTAGACATAAATGAATAAGTAGATGTGTTAATAGGTGTCATTATGTTAACTCATCATCTAAGGTTATTATAGCCTCCTTTTAAGGTATTACTTTCTAAAAGGTCTAGTTGTTGTTGTAACTCAACTAGACAAGTGTGGTAGTACCTTATGGGATTGTAGTCTCACTAAATAAGGATTGTATTTCCTTGATCATTTGTAGATGGTCTAAATTGGATCTTGTTATTATAAGATAGTATTCCAATTTTAGGTTCCATTAGTTTTTATTCTCCAAGATGATTTCCCACATATGTCATGTGTTACGTGATTGATCTTGCATTGTCTCTCTTGCTCATTGATGTGAATTTTGTGTATGATTTATGATTGTTGTGGTAATTTATTATGTTTTTTTAAAGATAAAAATTTAAGTTTGATTATTTGGGCTCAATTATTCACCCCTGAGTGATTGTACCTCTAACAACCTTTTGATAATTTTATTTGAAGAGATGATTCCTTATGAATCCTTGGATATAAAATTAGGACAATTTAGGAAAATTAGGACACACACACACACACACACACACACACACACACACACACACACACACACACACACACACACACACACACACACACACACACACACACACACACACACACACACACACACACACACACACACACACACACACACACACACACACGCGCGCGCGCGCGCACATGCGCACACACGCGCACACGCACACGCGCACACATGCACACACACGCACGTATGCACGCACGTACACACACACACACACACACACACACACACACACACACATGGACAAATTACCCCAACCTTGGTGAAAATGTGAGTTTCCACATAGCCATTAAGCTCATATCAATTGTGCAATCCAATCATACATATAACCTGAGGAGTGTGAGTGTACAATCAAATCAAACTATATATTTAGTGAGGGTAGATGATTTAATCAATACATCATATATGTTTTATGAAGTTAGATTTAATCAAGCTTAACTTATAATATTGAGTGATTTAATCACCTCAACTTATGAAAAAGGTAAACCAACTATTATAGTAGATTAGATCAACAAAGTCTATGAATATCCATCCTAAGTATGATAATAATCCATAGTTGTATTTTAAATATGAAATATTATTTTATTTTGTAATTTTAGGTGCTCTTTGCATCACATATGCACCTCATATATGTCTCATTTTGAAACCTAGATATAAAAATGGCACCATTGTATAGAATGTTTCCACAAATGTGTATATAAATCATATAATTATGAAATTTAGCCAATTTGATATTTTTAAAGTGTGTGAGACATGTTATTGTGACATGCCCTCATTAAATATGGATAATTTGAGAACTAGTTTAAGTGTGGAGAACATGTTTACATAACATGCCCCCATTATAATATGAAACTGTGAAAGTGTAGAATTCATGCCTCAATGACAAGCCCCCATTGAATTTTGAAATTATGAAAATGTGTAAACCATGCCTCTATGAAATTACCCCATTGATTTTCCCCTATTTTGAGGTGAGGGGAAGTATCATTTGGTAGTTACTTTACTCAAAATGATAAGATAATTGTATAATCTATGTATAGATCATATTGCATATATAATTAACATGCCAAGGTATATATATATATATATATATATATATATATATATATATATATATATATATATATATATATATATGAGGAACATAATATGTGATCACATCAAGTCCTAAAATGCATGATATAAATCATGGAAACATATAGAGGGTAATATTACAAAATTAAAAAGAAATTAATCAGATACAAAAGAGACTCAAAACTAAAATAAAAGACAATGGTCTAAGGAGACCTCATATAATGGGCATGTTAAAATGTTGTAAAATCAAAGTAACATGACATAGTGACATATCAAAATGTCTAAATACAAGAAAACTAGCATGTTCAAATGTCACAATAGGAAAATAAATTCATGGGGGCTGAAATAAATGGATCATATTCAAATGATCGAACAAGAAATATAATGAAAGGTAATGGAAAAAAAGGAACACACTCATGTAATTAAAAAAAGGAAAGCATGGAATCATAATAAACCATCATGAGGATATAATAATATTCCCTGGATATATGTATTAGTAAAAAATGCTAATTACATAGCATATTAGGTACATTGTGAAATATATAAGAATGGATAAAGACATGTTTACCTATATAAAATCAAATATGATAATGAAAAATGATAATTTATTAATATAACTTGGGTGTATTATGATCAAGGAAAAATGATGCCCCTAATGTGCTAATGATGTGAGTAGAGGGAAGGCTCAACATCTATATGTGTATATATCACGTGCATGTGTATCCTTGTATCATACTCAAAATATGCATGAAACATATATGTATATATAGAAATAAATGACAATAACTAAATGGAAATGAGATAATAAGATATTGAATTGTTAATACCTTTGGATTTTTAAGTTTTTTATTCTTTTTAGTATTTTTTGAATATTTAAAAGGACTAATAAGTATTCATCATCAAAAGGTGTAGGATCACTTGATACATTTTTAAACCTTTGTTTATAACAACACATTATCACCTCCTCAAATTTTATATGTAGTTGTGTTTTGAAATCCATCGATAGGGAAGATGGTCATATCCATCATTATGTCAGAAAATATCCCTATCCCTAATAATAAATGTGATACATATATTTATAGTATTAAATGTTGCATTCCAATAGATAAAAAAATGTTGTTAAAAGTTAATGTCAAATGTGCTTCTAAATCTAATATCCATAGGATCATGGGGACCACCTATGGTACACATGTGATTGGTATTTGGATGTATCCATGATATTAAAAAATTATTAGAGAGTGTGTTAATTTAGATATATTATGTCCCAACTAATGAATAAATATGAGGTTTAAAATTGTATCCCAATTGTTTTGATCAAAATTAAGATGTTGAAAATAGACCTCATCAATATTAGCAATAATAGTTAAATATTCATGCCTTGGTCACTTTAAAGGATGGTTTTGTTGTGAACCTTTGGGAGTATTATGTCTTATTAATTTTTTGAGCATAATTTATATGTTTTAATTTTTCTTATGTTTTTGAATTTGGTTTTGTAATGCCTCACATTGATTTAATTTTGCATCCTTTGAAGGTGGATTTATATTACATGTGCTAGGACCTATAGGTGTGAATATATTATGTGAAAATTCTAGAGTGGATCAAATTTTAGTGTTTTATTCCATTTCCCATTCATCATATCATGGTATAAATCATCATAACTATCATAATAATCGAAAAGTATGGTCATATTATTGCTCAATGTTCACTACTAAAGGAATCTCAAATGTTTGATTTTTTTTGGTATTATTGATTCCTTTAGTAATTTATATTACTATTGATGGGTATCCATGTGGACCTTAGTGGTTATTTACTTGTTTATATATAGAGGTAAATGAACCATTGTTTTTGAATCACCTATTTCATAAGTTTGTATATTCTCAAGGGGAATACATTGTTTTGGTGGCACCACATTAGAGATTCCTTATTTATTAGAATATATTATTTTATAAAAATTGAAAGTTTCATCATCAACATGCATTTTCAATAAGTTTCTCTAATGTATTAATTTTATACATCAATATAATGTATATGGTATGACTTACATTGTGTGTATCCATTATTGATCTAAAACTAAGTTATAATATAATGATAGGTATTTTCAAAGTGCATAAGATTGAGGTGATATATAATTCATATTTAATATCTACACACACACATGCATGTGTGTGTGTGTGTGTGTGTGTGTTTAATTTATGAATATTTACTACTAAAAGTTTCCTTTCTATACTTGTGTGCATCGAGATGTAATTGTATTATTAATAGGAGTATTATTTTCAAATGCTCTCTTCCTAGGAAATGTAATAAAACCATAATAAAAATTGATTGAAATGGTGAATTTAATATCATAAAAGTTTACTTCCATTTTTTATTATCCATGATTATCCTAGTACTACATTCAATTGTGTAATATAACACTTCACAAATAGTAATGTCTCCAATATCTTAGTCCGAAGAGAAATTGGCATGGTAACATTCCATTCCTTACTACATCATTATAAGTTATCATATGTTTTAATTCCAACCCATTTTCTCAAAATTTATTAATAATACTAATTGTGAATGCATTGCATTATTTCTTATTATTAAAAATAATGCATTTTATATGTTAACCCTATGTAAGAGTTTTAATGATCATTAGTTTTTTTTTTGTAACATCATGTTTTAGATCAATATTTATATAATTTCAGCTAAAATAAGATCTTATATTATTGCATTATATAAAATATAGAGTGACTATTTTTCCTTTGTAGGAACATCATGGGATACATAAGTCTTCAGAGAATGTGTAGGATAATAGGATGTAGATGCCAAAATTTAGGGAGAATTTTTATATTTTTCAAATTTAATAATACCCTTATCCACAATTTATTCGATATTATTTTTTAATATAGAACACATACACACACATATATCCACTGATATGATGTTACTTACAAACTAATTTTGGTACCCCCCCATTGTGTTAGGTTAAGTGGTGGGTTATGGTTATTATAAGTTATCTTGATAATCTTATTCTCAAGCAATGTTCATAGAATATTACTTGATCTATAATTGAAAATATCAATTTGGATTGGTTGATTCATATGTGAAGGAGTATTAATTATGTGAGATAATTTATGAATAATTATGATAGTTTAAATTTATTTCTTATTTTTACACCCTTAATCTATAATGTGACTAGGATATGTGTTGCCGACCTATGACCTAACTAACCTTTTATCTTATCTTGTCATATTTATCTATGCTATTATATTTTTAGTAGTGTTAGCTTATGGAGTAACCATAGCCTATGTATGGCATATAAATATGAGGTATTGGTTATTAATTTATCATCATACTATGATTTACATTGTCATTGTATGGTTGTGAAGGTTTCTACCTTAAAATGTCGTAGTCCTATTTATCAAATATTATGTTTTTTTTGTAGAATACTAGTGAGGGTATACTTATTATAATATTATTATTGTGATATAGTTTTGTTTATATTATAATATAAATTTATTCTTATGAAGTTATTTCATCTATATAAGAATTACAAGTCGTAACATAGCTCTATCTAGGGCACAAAATTTGTTTCCCAAATCTATCCCATTTTTTTCATCTTTTACTTTTATCATATAATCTATTTTTAATTAATTTTAAAACTAATATAAATATATTATTTTTCATCGAGTGGTTATCAATTTAGCCTAATTATATGAGTGAGTTTTTATGGCCCAATACATAAGACATTAGACAATATTATCTATTAACTTGTGCTTCCACATACCTTTGGGAATATAGGATATCCATATTTGTTTTTTAATCTTATCCATAGAAAACCTTTCATTGTTTGTGATTTTTTGTGAAACCTTAGTAGATATACCTACTATATTAGTCATAGTTGACCTTAGAAATGCAATATTGGACTAAGAGTATGTTAAAATTCCATAGTTAGCATTTTAAAACATTGAGCTAACATTATTTATGAATGATATAAGTTTGACTATGAGCCCAGAACTCAAAAACACCCTTACAAATCATTTCCCATTTTTTCCAAATGTGTTATTTTGAGATATATTATAAAAATTGTTTAGATATTTCTAGGGCACAAAGTTTATTTTCAAAATCTACCAATTTTTTTTCATTTTTTAGTTTTATCTTATAATATATGTTTTAATAACTTTAATAATATATAATTCTATCATTTTGTCTATGTTTTAGGCCCCAATACACAAAACATTAGACAATGTTATTTACTAACTTGTGTTTCCACACACCTTTGGGAATATAAGATACCCATGTATTGTTTTTTAATCTTAGCCATAGAAAACCCTTACTTATTTGTTATACTAGTGAATAGATAATAGTTACCCTTACTAATTTACTTAGAGTCAAACTTAGATATGTAATAGTGGACTAAGAATATGGTAAAATTATGTAGTTATCATTTTAAAACATTGAGTTGACACTATTTATGAATGATATAAGTCTAAATGTGAGACCAAAAACATGCTTTAAAATCATTTCTCATTTTTTTCTAAATCTGTTATTTTGAGATCTATTATAAAAATTGTTTCAAGTTTGGGGATCCAAAAATATAAATTTAGATCTGAGAAGAATATAAAATTTCCATCACATAGTATTACTTAAGGTCTTTATCTACTTTTTTTTTCACGTTTTTAAAAATAAGTGGTTATTGGATTCATATTTTTGATATAACAAAAATATTATAAGCCTATGGTACACATTTTTTTACCCCATAACCCTAAAATATATACCCAAACCCTAAATCACCAAACTCTCCACTCTCAATTTCATGCATAGTAGGTCTAAACAACAAAGGCTCTAGAAAATGGAATGCCACTCAAGAGAAAGACCTAAGGAATAAAAAGAGTATGAAAATTATAACTTAGGGGTTTATAATATGGTTAACTAAATCTACATTGATGTGCAAGGCATGGATAAGAAATAATATTTGAACATTCTCAAAGATGAAGTTCACTCAATGAGAATATTATTTGAAAATCTTAATGAATCCACGGGAAATATATTTTCATCCATAACAAATATCCATACAAATACATGATATAATATATTTATATATATCCACTTAGTTTTTCCCAACCAAAATAATCAAATCTCAAAGACCGATTCAATAAACATGCTACCAAAAATAGAAATTATCAAGTTTGATTGTAAGGATCAAGTCACTTAGATCTATCAAATGGAAAACTTGTTTTAACTACATTAGACACTATATATAGAAAAGGAATTCATTTCATCTTTTTATTTGGAGCCATAAAAGTTAATTTGGTATAGATGGTTGTGAGATCAAAATAAAAACAAGGGTCTTACTATTACATGTTCAATGTTTATTGATGAGCTATAACTTTATTCTATAAATAGTGTCATTTAAAACTACTTCATCCAGTTATTAAGACAAATAAAAAAGGGTTTTTTCAAGGATTAAATCTAATAATTTCAAAACCTATCTTTGTGGTTGGATTACATCATAAAAGACACTTCGAATGTTTTTTTCTTGGGTGGGCATAAGGAGAGCATCTAACTTGATGTTCACATGTTAAATACAATATTTGTATGAAAGTCCACGGCATTCACACTTAGGGAAAAAGACCTATAACTAGTTTAATGATGAAATTTCAATACTATAATAGAGTGAAATGTTCTTGTATAATAATTACTTCATCCTACCTAATTGAATCCTAATAAAATTGAAGAAAAATGAACAAAATGGTTATGTCTCAACTAAGATAAAAAATATAAAAAATGACAAAAATGTGTTGATAATACATTTTTATACATTGAAGGGATAAAATAAGATTAAGAATAGTATGAAGTGTCAAGTGAAGGAAATTATGAACCATAAGAGGAAATTTGGATATTCCAAATCCAATATCTCATGCCATGAAATTTCAAATATTATCAATCAACAAAACCTCAAGGTTATGGCTTTCATCAAGAAATAAATGGTTATAATGTTGATTTATTTAGTGAGTACACATAACTTCATCAATAATACATTGTTACCATATTTTAACTATTCTATTTACTCATCTCTAGAATTTCAAGTCATGATTATAGGTAGAATCAATATGAATTATTGAAGGAAATGTCAAACTATCAAAATTCTTATGGAGACTATAGGTTAGGGTATCTTAATTTTTATATTCAAATGTGTGTAGCATAAATTATTTTGGCATTCCAATGGATAAAAACCTTGGTAATTATAGAAAATTTTATAAGTTGTTCAAGTTATTTCATTTTGAACGGAGGAAATTTTAACAATATGGGCTACAAGAAAAATATCCATAGTTTGTTAATTATCGTAGATGTAGAATAGTATCAAAAAGGGGTAGAATGATTTTTTTGTAGTTTTAATTATAATTATAACCCAAAAATATTTATACACATCCTAATATACATAGTATTATTGATGACCACTTAATTCTTTTTGGAATAATTCCAAAAGTACTTTTGTCAACAAGAAAACATGATCATTCCATTTGATTTCTCCAACATAGTGAACTAAAAAACATTAGACCATACAAGTACCCATATGTATAGAAGAGTAAAAATTAAAATACTATTAAATATTTATTAGAGGAAGGTAGTATCAGAGACAACCAAAATGCATAGTCATCCCATGTGTTCATGTTGCATACTAAGTATTCTACCTAAAGTATTCATATATTATATCTAACTCAACCAACTTACCATAAAATATATGTTCCCTATTACAATAATTGATGAATTGTTATATGCATTACATGGTTTTTTCTACTTTAAAAAATTAGATCTTCATTCTGACTAAAATCAAATTCATATCAAAGATGAGAATATCCATAAGATAACTTTTGCAATTCATGGAGGCCATTAAATTTTTTTTATAATGCATTTTGGTCTAAGAAATTCACCTTCTACATTTTTAGAGTTTGATGAACATTGTTTTTAGATATTTTATACGTAAATTTACCTTGGTATTTTTTTATCACATCATAATATACATTACTAGATGTGAATAACACTTTAAGCATGTAAATTAGGTATTAATAACTCATAAATAAAATCAACATTATGCAAAACCTTCAAAGTGTGATTTTAGATTACAAGAGGTGGAGTGATTGGGTGACATTATTTCACATTAATCCATCAAAATACACCCTCACAAGCTTGAATACATGATATAATGGGAAGTGCTTAAATCCTTAAAAACATATATTTTTTAGTATAATGGTTACTGTCATTGATTTGTGAAAAAATATGGTAAAACAACAACACTCATATATTTGTTGAATAAAGACTCCTTCCAATAGAATGAAACATCCAATAGGGAATTTTAAAATATGAAATAGGTCATTTCACCACTCTAATTTTGGATGCTATATATTTTAAAAGGGTTTCATTATTCAATGTGATCATTAGTAAATGGAATGAGGGAAATACTCATATGGGAAGGGAGACCCATTTCATTTAGGAATCATCAACTCAAGGGTAATATTATGCATTAAATGATATATGAGAAATATATAATGGATATTAATCATGTATTTAAATAATGGAGACCTTATTTGATGGATAGATACTTTAAGCTAAAAGTTGATAATGACAGTCTAGAATATTTTTTGGTAAGATGGTTGTCATTAGAAGAAAAAAATGGGTGACTAACATTGTTGGATATTACATTGAAATTATATTTAATAAAGGAAAATATAGTGTAATATAAAATTAACTATGTCTGACGAATGAATTAATAGATATATTATTATTTACAATTCCCATTTGATAGGTAGATTGGGTGGATGAGGCAATATTAGAATGGGAGAATGATAGGGATACCTACGTTCTAACTCAAAATATCCAAAAATATTCTAACACCTTAAAAAAATTTGAGTGGAAATTAAAATTACTTATGGTATAAATATTATTTATATATGTGTAATAATTTTTCCCTCAAACACAAGATCATTATAGATATTTATGCATTTCTGGTTGAGGTAGATTCACAATTTTTTAAAATTTATCATAGAATCAAGGAAAAAACAATTTGGGAAGGAATAAAGTTTGATATCTATAAATTCATGGTTTACTAAATTATTTGTCCATAGAATAAGTGCGATAACATTAATACCCATAGTATTTTTCAACCCTTATTGATTCCTAGCTAAATGTGGGAGTCAGTATCCATGGAGGTATATGGGTGGGAGATATACAAGTTTTATAAGGTTATATTTAATATTTTTATAATAGTAATAGTGGGTATTCTAAAAAAAAATCATTTTTGTGCCTTGTTTTAACCATTTATATCTAATAAATTTCCTACTACTTTTCTAGATGTAGTTCGAAAGCTACATCAAACCCCCAACATCATAGTAAGTGATCATGATCCTATATTTCCTAGTAATTTATAGATGTATTTTTTCTCATGTTTGGGTACTTAGTTATATCATGTCTCATCATACCATCCTAAATATAATGGAAAGTAGAAGTGGTAGAAAATTCCTAGAGGGTTATCTATGTTATTTTGCATCAAATATAAAAGAAATGTGGGATCACTTGCCACCACTACAATAATAATGGTATAAAAATTCCTTCCATAACTCTTCTAAAATGTGTCCATTTTTGGAAATATATAGGTACTATCTCCATCCATAACCTCATCCTTGAGGGTGAAACCAAATATTCAAGATATTATAGAATACATTCAACACCAAAAGGAGGTAATAGTTAGTCTAAGAGAGAATTTTTAAAATGCCACAAAATTAAATGAAATAGAATCAGATCTACACTATATAGAGATAAGTTGTGGGGATACCCCCATATTTAGAGAGATCCATGTATAAATTATATTTAAATCAGAATTAAATTGATTTAATGTTAAAATTAGATATATATATGGGAGTTCAAGTTTCATCTTGTATAATCAGTCTCCTCAATATAGGTGAGTTTTTGTAATAACTCACTAACTCACAAAATCTTATAATATCTCCTAATATTTATATTATATAATATCTCATTCTATATAAAAAATCTCCTACATGGGTTGTATTTAAAAACTCATTTATAATATTGTTATTATACACACATTATTATTATTTAATACATACTTATTTAACACATATGGATAAATAAAAAAATGTGAGGACTAATTCCTAAAATACCACCTCCACCCTAGTTCTTACATGGGGAAACATATTAATTTATTGAACTACAATGTGTTTGGATATTGTCTCAAAATACATTTCTTGTTTGTATTCTTACATTTCATCTATCCTTTAGTTTGGATTTTTTTTCACCAACACATCCTTTTTTATAGAATAAAATGGGACATCCTCATCATGTAAATTTGAAAAAATTACTATCCCTCCATTGAGCCTAATCTGATCCTCAATATTTTCCATAAACATGATAACAATCCATTTTTTATATTTGAATATTAAAGGATATTTTATAGATATTTGCCTTAAAAATATTTATTCCAATTTCATGCCTTAAGTATTTCATACTTATTCTTTTTTTGGATGCTAACTATTTTTTAACAAAACATCCATGTGTAAAAATATCCTAGAATCTCAGTCATGGAGCTTCAATCCTAGATTATAATATGGCACTCTCTTAAAAGATTTTTTGTTGAAAAGACATAGAATTTCTAGATATATAATATCCCTAGGAATTTTAAACCAATGAGGAGTAATTTCATGTCTCCTTACACCCATAGGTTCAAAGCTATCAGAGCCCTAAGAGGCCTAGACTAATGAGGATGTATTGTGTGTTTCTATACACTCAAAAGCATTAGAGATCTCAAATCATTATGAGGCCCAAACCAATGATTATTCACTATGTGTCTCCATGCACCTATAGGTTTAGGAGCTATCATGTCCCTAAGAAGCCTAAAAGAGTCAAAAAATGTATATGTAAATTTATGACCCAATCATAGAACACCACATGTACTTTGTGCACTCAAGTGGCCAAATCATATATACATAATTGTTAAAACAAATTTATCACATTATTATATATAGTATAGTATTCAACTATTTAACCACACTCTAATTAAAATGTGTCCAATCTTAGGGTTAATCATAATATTATGAGGCCTAAACTAGGTTGATGCATACCATGCTTTTTAGTTTTATTAACTCAGTGAAGATATCATGATCCCACATTTGGAATGGTATAATCTCTATTAACCAACCTAAGTGGGGCTCATATAATTTTTTTAATTAATTCCAAAATAATAAATAACTAATTAAGGCTCATGCTATCAACTCAGAGTTTAATTCACATGATGTGATCCTCTAAGACCATAACTATAGAAAATATTAGAGATCACTATAAGGTCAATTTAAGATCTAGTTTACCATTATAAATGATGTGTTTCTTAATAATTATTATCCATTTTCATTTATTTCACTCCAAAGCATAGATAATCTCCTTCATTAAGTTATAAACCAATAACATCTCATAAACTATAAATGGTCACCTCAACTTTGAACTCAAAACTAGAGCATGGGTTATAGGATCCCAAGTTTCTATAGGGAATCAAGATGTATAATAACTAAAATTGGATATTCAAAACTATTAAAGATATATATCTACCTAGTAATGATGATTAAATAGTAGATGATGATGTGGATTTATTCATGGATTTGATATCCCTTAAAGCCTTAAGCTTGTAAAAAATGACTATGAATCTATAAGTATTCCCAAGAGTAAACCTATTTAAAAATTTATTACTCTCTTCCAAGTGTAATATGGATATTATGCAATCATCAAATAATATATTCAAGATAAAATATATATCTAGGATCTCATTCAAGTAATACTACAACCTCCAAGAATACATACTCATTAATGAAAAGTATCTCTTAGATTATTAGGTGGAGACCCATAACATCCATGAGGTAATCTAGTACTAAATTAATTACATATATAGGTGGGTTAACAAGGAATACAATCTTGAGTACATGATCAATAAATTATAATGAGTGTGCATTAGTATGATACAATTATATCACTTTTATGGGGAAAGTGATGTGGTGCACATCAACAAGTTTCCTACTCAGAATCATCATTAAGAGGTAATAAATAATATATAATGGGAGAATCATCACATTAAACCTCACTCAATAGGGGAATATATCCTATGTTAGAGGTAGTTTCTACATGATGTATTATATCATGGATTCCATCGACACCACCTAAACTTCAAGCATACAATGTTCAATCTATAGGAGCTAATGGGTGATGTTGTGCATGTAGTATTATAAAAACTCTACATTCACCACTTACAAAATCATATTAAATACATCTAATACCATTCTACCCCATTGTGTATCACACCATCAATGAGAGGTTAACGCTAATGATCTCATGGGATATGTAAGATTCTCTCTAATAGACTAAAACTTAATGTAACCATGAAGATCATACCATAATCAAGGTGGAAGGAATTTTAGGGACCTTATATTACTACCTTACATATTCCTTAAACACCTAGTAGAAAAATAAATATCATGTAAATTGGTAAATGTCATATTGGGTTTATGCATTGGCAGAAGACAAAATCTAGACTTATCACTCTGTATGGTCAGTGGTCACCATGAAAATAAAATCCTACAAGTGTTTCAAGTGATGGCATAACATAGAGACTCATTCAAACTGGGTAAGGTTTAAATTAGACATTATTATCTCTATATTGTGGTGCATGCTCATGTGGATAAGAATTGGGTAGGCCTCAACACCACATACCATGAGAACCATCCTGATGACATAATTAACCTCAAATTTGTGAATGATGAGGAGGTGATTGAAAATACTGAGTAAACACTCACTATAAAACCAAAAATCAATAATAACCCATGTTTGAATAAATATCATCTCCTCCTCAACCAACCCCTCTAAAAAATATCCTTAAAGGAATTTTTCTAAATGGGTGAAGAGTGCAAATAATCTCACCCAAATAAATATTAAAAAGAGTTCTTACTACCTCCACTACTCCATTGGTCATAAAATCAATCACACATGTATTATATCCTTTGTTAATCCAACCCTAATTTATCCATGTTATTCACTTTAAAATTAGTCTAGAGTCTATTCCCATTAGGGACCAACTTGTGATGTTGATGAGGCTCCTTTTCCAACTACCAATGTTTCCAATCTACCCTCTGTAACTCACCTAAGTTTTTCCATTCCATCTCAAACCACCCATATAATTTTTCCCTTTATCCTTGTCATGATAGGTTCCCACTTAAATTTATTTCATGTGAATTTGACCCTACTTGGTATTCATAGTAACCTAGTTCCTCCTACAGATACTATAACCCAATTTTAGCCTTATTAGACCCAACTAGAATGATCTAAACCATTAGTGACTCTCAACACTACCATATAAGTTAGTTCAACTCTTATTAGATCATAAATTATAACCACTCCAACATTTATGATGATCCTTATAACTATAATTACACAAAAATAATTATTGGATCTTATGACTACTATCTTATCTACTCTTATAACTTCTAGTGCTCAAACAATTCCAATAGTGATATCAATTCCTATATATGTTCTACCTATGACTTTCCCTTTGAGTTTGTAAGTTCCACAAGTGAAATGTATAAATAAAGATGTCAAGATCCCAAGGATAATTTCACCTTGAGTACACCCATAGCCTCTACATGCATCTACAAATTCCTCATTGATTTCCATATCCATCACATCAGATATTAAGGAGTTAGATTTAACAAACCAATAACATCCTTCATGTTGAAGATGTAGCTCCAAGTTAAAATTTATCCCTAAATATTAATAACTTAAAAATAATTGAGGTCTCACCTATTCCCTTGGGATTCCACCTTGGTAGTTCCTTTTTACTAATACAACATCCCTCTCTATTCATTCCATTTCACCTTTCATCTTCATCCATGCCTCCTCCACCCATGCCCCTAATTTATACTTTAGTTTCCACTAATCCTACTACCTCATCCTCTACTACCTTAGGTACCATGACTGTATATGGATGGGTCCAATTAAACTTAAATTAAATAAAGACTAAAAATGGTCCATAATGTGGACCTAAACATCCAATAGAAATTTGAAAGAGACTTAGGAAGACTGAAGAGGGTTATCACATAGACCTTCATACAAGATGGGGACCCTATCATCTGAAGGATAGAGCATGAATACTTCTCTATCATAAAGAAGAGGACTAATGCCAACAATGAGATCATGGAGAAGTTAATGGAGGAATAATATTATATAAGACCTAGTATCTATGATCAATGCCACCAATGAGCTCATAAATATTTTGATGGAGGAATTTAGGGACCAATTCAAGACTCTAAAGTCCGAAGTGATGAACTCATTCTTAGTTAGTTTGACTTCCAAATTTGAGGAGGTCCTAGTCCAAATATTCACAAGTCTCATGAAGGTGATCGAGTCTCTTTGAAATAGAATCACACTCTTCTAAAGAGAATGATAATATTTAGAATAAATTATCAAGATATAAAATAAGTGTAAGAAGATGGTGGTAGTCATCAACAAGGTGATATTCCTAAAATTTAGGCTCCTGCCTCTCACTAACCTATATTTATATCAAGCCTTCATAAGTACCTTGAGGATCTCACTTGAAGATTGGCTAAGGGATATCAAATTTACCACCATCCCCTTAAAGAATGAAAATAACCATATCCTTTCATACTTAAATTATTTTAACATCATAATTCTCTTCTACTGAAATGGCACACTACTTAACTTTGATGAGTTTATGGTCCACCTCAGCCACTACAAGGTAATAAATAAAATAAATGTGAAGTAATTGAAAGGATGGGACCAAATATATCTTTTATCTTACTACACAATCAAATATGATTATCAAAAAGGTTAATGAGGTGGACTTATCATTTTAATCCCTTATCAAAGTTCATGACATGCTACTAACTTAGTTAAATGTGTTATTTTTATAACTACATGTCAATTTAACAAAGCTCGATTAGGAGTGAAACTTTATGATGAAAGAATTAATAGCTCAGCAAGACACCCTAAATTATTTGT
This sequence comes from Torreya grandis, assembly GCA_037957365.1. NCBI lineage: Eukaryota > Viridiplantae > Streptophyta > Pinopsida > Cupressales > Taxaceae > Torreya > Torreya grandis. The sequence goes on from JARHVA010010821.1 coordinate 20,876, forward strand.
GAAGTGGTCCCCCATTGATCTCAACCTAAATATTCTCATGGTCCTAACCAATGTATGTGCTATTAGAACATTGGTCCCTTTCCATGTTTTTTCCCTTCTTTGGGTGCATCATTGTAATGATTCAATTTAAAATTGTTTAGGTCTATAATGGCCAAAAATGGGATATTATTATATAGGGATATGGGACCATATTAGATCATATATATTTTATTATGTATCTCTTCATAAAGGTCAACATTTTTTGTAAAATAACACTGAAAGATTAATGCATAGTTTTGTTTTCATCTTAATGTGTTTTATTTTCATGAATGCCTTCCATTATTTTGTGTTGTAATGTATAATATTGATTATACGATAAAAATTAATATTTTATTTGTAATTTATATGATAATTAGAATGAGTGACATAATATTATAATTAGTTTATTTTCTCTCTCCATTTCATTTAAGTCCCTACAACTCTGTGTGTAATTAGGTACAACTAAATAGGTGCTTATCCTTAGAAAGAGTTATTTAAATTCAACATATATTTTATCCATTGAATTTATTCTATGTGTAGCTAACTTTTGATCTCATGTGAAAATTATAATATAGTGGTAAAACTATAGCTAGGCATATATTCAAGGCTCAAATTTTTATTTTTCTATTTCTTGCTTAGAAACCTTCCTTTTCTACCTTGCCCTTCCCTCTCTTTCATGTTTATTTTTTATATGTAACTTTCGTCCTCTATTTATAAATTGTGAATTGGAGTCTCTCAAGAATAAATCCATTGACTTAAATGAACTAGTCTGAAGAGGATTTGTGTTAATGGGAAATAAGAATTGAATATCTAGTGGTAACATTGCATCTTTTGGAGATATATTTAAAGTAGGATATTTCATGGATCTAAATACTTGAAACTCATGCCCTAGATTTTCTTAGGAGTAGTATTAAAATGAGCAAAATAAATTACCTTATTGTCTCCCATGATTTTCTTAGTGCATCTAACTCAATAGGTGTATTTGAAAGCACAAAACCTTGTGTTGAGAAATAGTTGGAACTAGAAGGATAGAACACCATATCTATTTAATAGAAAATAATGAGTTGACTAATTTATATAAAATCAATTTGTATCCTCTTATGTAGATCACCAAATATGGGTCTGGTCCTAGTTATTTATTAATCTCACCCCTACTATTTCATAAAATACTTGGGACTAAAAGGAGACCAAGACCCATAGTTGACTCATCTAGTTCATCCACCCAAACCACCCCATAAAGTCCCATCCCTATGGTTGTAACCATGGTATGACTAGTTTGGTTATCCATTAATGTCCCCAAATCCATTCATGCCTACATAGAAACCCAAAATTTGCCTTCCCTAGTTCACACATAATGAAGGATACACTACCTAAGAGCATGTGATTTCCTATAAGATAGACCTTAGGATATTAAATTTTGAGCATGAATATGTATTTTTTGCACTATTCCATTTAAATTTAATGTATGTAACCTATGACAAGTGTCTAATCCTACTTTGAGACTCCATCACAATATGGAAAGTGTTTATAAACACTTTCTTAGATCATTCTAGACATGTTATTGACCCCAATGTCCTATACAAGTAGTTTTATATAATTAAGAGAGAAGATACTAATCCCATTAGGTCATTTAAGGTTATATTCTAAAATATGCTCAACATGGTCATTATACCATACATGCATGATGCCTAGTTAGCTCTATAAATGTATAAAAATGCCATGGATCACTAGAATACAATGTTCTTACACAAAGATACAATCATTGTGGATTTTCCACTAGCATATGATGAGGCCACTAAAGCATATAAATAGTTGAATCTTCAAGACAAAATGACACTATCCATCCTAAATATATTTATAAGTCTACCTACCTTGAACACTATTTTTAATTCTAACCAAAATATGTTGATGTCATAGTTAGTGACTATGATAAACTAGATTTTATTAAAGCACGTTATGGCTAATCAACATTTGGGATTCCTTGTATTAGACAATAGTGAATTATCACCATAATTTACCAATCAAATGTTGATCCATGTCATGAAAAATGTTTAAAGCATACCCCAAGAATATACCAAGAATGAGTTATATGCCAATACAAATGTATGGTAAAAAATCTCAAAATTGACTTCTTGGGCCTCTAGATGTAGGTTACCTATAATGGTGATGAGAATTATGATAATAATTATACCTATCAGATATGTGACCACCCCCATAACCATTCCCATAACCAACCATAGCCCTCACCCAATAAGCTACCTGAGATTTACATTTGTGAGTTGGAAAAACTAAACTAGTGTCATGTATTTAAGACATCCAAACATGGGGAGATGGATTGTATCAACTTCTATAGTGAATTTGATATATTCCAAAGAAAAATGGAGGAATATGGGGTAGTCCCAAGACACCTCAATTACACTAACTATCCTAATGTCCTTATATATTTAATACCCCAATAATTAATTTGGTATTATAGAATTCTTAGATCCCTATCCAAGAAGATAATTTTTTTAAAAAGGCCACCAATGAGGTTCACACTTTTAACTAGTAAAAGAAAAAAAATTACACCCTCAAGAGTTACACATAACAAAACCCCTTACTACATCCAATCCTTATGAAAATGGTGCCACTACTAATCATAGAGAAATATATGATACTCCACATCCCAAATATAACAAGCCCAAGATACATAAATAGATCTAGACCACTCATATTAAGACTAGGTATAACATACTATAAGACATGACGAATATCAAGGAAAACATCACCCTACATGAGCTTGCTTAGATCATTAAACAAAGATACCTACTCCCAAAGTACCTAATAGACATATTAACTCAATATATGCCCAATACTACACACACCATTGTCCTTATACATAAGAATAAGTTATAATTTCATCCCTTCCTCCTTATAGTTAGGTTATTTGGAAAAATACTTACATAACTATTTGGTTGAATTGAGGTCCTAAAAAAATGTCATGCCTACCCAAATTTGTCAAATATTGGAACTAAAACCTATTAAATTAGATAAGGTAGTGGTTTAAATATACAATTTTGAGTTTAAGGTGGTAGGCGAGCTCTTAAATATCCACACACAACTAGAGTCTAAACCTAAATTCCAAAATTTTATAGAGATTCAAGTTGTGGAGATATCAAAACATATGGGACGCTACTTATCAAGGATTGGACCAAAAACCTTAATTGGTATATGTATATAAACTTATCTCATATGTGGCTACCTTGGAGAGGTATGGGAAATAAATTTTTTTGTTAATTGAGAGCCTAGGATGAAACATATGTTCATGGAATATAATGTAATCAATGAGAATTTAGGCATAGTAACCTCTGAAAAATCCATTTATACCCTATCTTTAGACTAAACAAAAGATAATGTTTATGATAATTATTTATTGTTAGGCTTTTGGTCTATGTACTTGAATGATATCCATTCAAAACAAGGTTTTGGTGATATGATCTTATTACTTATCCCACAAGGGAAGTAAATTTTACCTCCATATAAGTTAAATTTTCATTACATAAATAAACTCATGTAGTATGAAGCCTTGATATTACATCTATAGTTATCCTTAAATCACAATGTCAATGAATTGAAGGCATTTGAAGATTCTAAATTAGTAGTAAATAAAGTCATAATTATGTTCTAGTGTGATTTGTATTACTTAATAAAATATAAACATAGAGTGTGGGACTTTATATATATATATATATATATATATATATATATATATATATATATATTTGATGCATTAATCATCATTCCTATTCTCAAATAAGATAATCAAGTTGTGGACTCTCTAGCATCCTCAACTTTAAATTTAGCTCCTTTAAATGACTTAGAATTGCAACACTTTTCCATATAACTTTTACCCTACCTATCAGTCCCATATAACATCAATAAATTTAAAGTTTTTGATGATGAACACCATATATTATATTTATTAAACATCTCTAGGGTCCTTAATTATTATATCATAGATGAAAAATATAGAGATAGCCTCATTAGTAAGGAGTTTAATGAAGATGGTATTATGAACTTAATATAAAATTGCATCTTGAAACACATGATTTCATTAGAGAGGGTGTTTGACTTTGATAAATTTACATACATACTATAAATACAAACTTATCCTAACCAACTATCACTTAACATTAAAATGGGTTTGAACTATTAGTACATAAACATCCATATTAGTCCCAAATTTACCTTGAAGGAAATAAATCAACTCAAGAGACTGACTATATGGTACATGGATGTCATTTATTAGACATACAAATACCTCAAGGTCTTTTATCCCAATGCTATAAAACATACTATCTTGCTTAAGCAAGGATAAATACATACATTTACATATAATGACTTGTGAACCTGATCTTCGATCCCCTCATCCAGAAAGATGTTCACAAGCTTCTTTTAGCTAGGATTATTTGCCTAGTCTACCATTATACATGGGTTGATAACTTAGTTACCATTCATAAAAATAATGGATAAATTATAGTGTGTGTCAATTTATATAATCTGAATTGGTCTTCTAACAAATAGAATTATCCCCTTCCCTCTTTAGATGAAATAGACAAAGTAATCTATATGATAAGTGGATCCCAGATGATGTCCTTCTTGGATGGATTCTTAATATATAACAAGGTCTTGATAAACCTCAAGAATAGAATGAAAATTGTGTTCAAAATAAAATGGGGTACCTTTTCCTATAATAAGATGTTATTTAGTCTCATTAAAATAGGACCCACTTTTTAGATATCCATGGACTTTTCCTTTGAAGGTTTGATCAGTAAATGCATAATTATTTATATGGATGACTTGTCGCTTTTATCAAAGTGAAGATATGATCATGTTCACCACCTACACAATATATTTTAGAGATGAAAAAGGTATGGTATATATCTTAACTTGAATAATAACATATTTAACATCAAGAAAGGTAAGCTCATTGGTCATTTCACCACCAAAAAATGTATTTATATTGATCCTAAATGTGGTCATGTAATATATATAATACATCTTCCTAACAACACAAAATAATTAAATTCATTCTTTGGCAAGATTAACTTTATGCACATATTTATATTTGGTTTCATCAAGATTTTTAAGGAACTTAATGTTGTATTCAAGCATGAATCAAAGGTGTAATGGATCCCTATAACTAAGAAATCCTTCCAAGACATCAAGGATTCCATTATTAAAGCACTAATATTAATTATGCTAGTTTATGTGAGGAACTTTTACATTTAATATTTTTATTCAAAACACACCATAGACATGATACTCACTTAGAAAATAGATGAAGGTGAGCACCTGATAGCATTCATGAGAAAAAATTTGAAGGACATAAATATAAATTAATACTCATATAAATATTCTTACTCTTTGGTAAAGTATGTGAAGAAATATATCTAGAATAACCTCAAGAGTTAGGTAAATGATATCATTCTATACCTGGTCATAAAGCTCATTCTTGGTTAAAATGAATTGGGAGATTTTGGAGTCAATGGATGGCCAAGTTATAAGAGTATGACCTATAAATCAAGCTGATAAATTTAGTAAGAGGATATGGTCTTACCCAAATAATTACTAAAATTAACCCAAGGATTATTTTGGTACAACTAAACTAGTTAGAAATAGCCCATTACAACTAACATAATCTAATTATACATTTTCTTCTTTATGGGATTCCTACTCTAAGATTGAACCAAATTCAAAATAGATCCTTTAGGTTTAAGTTATTTATTTAAATGATCATGAAATGATCACTCTACTAGAATAAATATGAGGGTATATACCTAAGGTGCCTATGAAAATAAGTAACAACCAAATTTCATTAGAAACTAGGTAGTTGTCACCATTTTCAAACAAAAACAACCCATAATATCTTATGATCTAGCTATTACTTGCCCACCATATTCAAGTATGTCCATGTTAATTTTTATACCTACTATGAGTGTAAAACCTTCAAAATAAGGAGGTTTATTAAATAATTCCACTATAATCTATAATATAAGAGTATATTTTTTCTAAGTAGGGAATTTAATTCATAGGAGTCATCAACTTGAATTCATCACTAGTCCACAAGTTTATGCTCACAACCAATTATTACTACACTAAATGAATGGAGGTAACAGTGACCATGCATAGTGTTGTTTGGTCTAAGATCTTCATCCCAGTTACACCTATGAGGTTATCTACATTGAATGAGTTTGATAATAATTTGGTGATATGTATCCTCTCATTTTAGGATTATTTATAAGACAATACATGGCACAAGATTAATGTATGAGGCTCCATTAGATATCTTACTTAGAATAGATCTCCAAGAGATGTAGCTCTACAAGTAGAGTTTAAATGCAAATTTTCTCACTAGCTCACATAGCTTCTACACTAATAGCTAGACCAATTACAACATATTAAATTTCAAATATCTACTTTTAATTCACTTCACCATTTATAAATAAAATAAATGATCACTTTTTGACAAATAAACATTAGAATATAGGGAGGGTAAGGCAAAATTATAGTCTTCTAATGAAAGGGGAAAATAATGCTTCTAAAACTAAAATGTTCTATTTATAGTTACACCATTGTATGCTAAGTTTTATGATGGCTCAAGATCTAATAACATACAAAGAGAGTATGAGGAGAAAGCACAAATGATTAATTATAATACTTCTTTAATTGACGAAGTTTAAATAGATTTATAGTTATTACACATAAATATTTATAGAATTCAAATAAAATGAAAACAGTCGAAGAACCTAACTAAAATAGTAGAATCGCATTCTAGTTAATGAATTAACTATAAAAAACCACAAATTAGAGTCCTATAACATTGGTTTTAATGTATCAAATTATAAATTAAGTGGAATACCTTAGAGGCAACTAGATACATTTACATAGAAAATTAATTTTACAATATTTTGATAGTGTTTGTTTACAAATAAATTTGACCCTTATAAAATATTAGGTAGTAGTATATATAGAAGAGATAGAGGTCTCACATATAAGAGTCATAATATCCAACCCATGGTCATCATGGAATTAAATGGTAAAAAAAATTATGTCAAAATATTCCTTATTCCAAAATAGACAAGACATAACAAAATTTCATGGCCCACTAAGGAGCCTTGAGCAGAGACCTGATGTGGACCACATCATTATTATTTTATTATTATTTTTTGAGGTCCCAATGATTATTATATGTGGTATAACCTATTAAATTTGACATGGAGGAGTTTATTTATTACAACTAATAGGAATAATTAGTGTGGTAATCACACACCACTTTTCCCTTTGAGTCACTGTCAATGATTGAGGGATAGACCACATGGGGGTTTTCTAATGTATTTCATTTCTTAGTCATTTTAGAAATGATAAATGTCTTGACATATTGATTTTGGAGACCATGTGCATGTTTTTAATTTATGTTTTGAATTAAAAATAAGTGTCCAATTCATTTTTCTTGGGATTAAGACACTTGTCAACTTACCATTCAATTAAAACCTATGGACCATGCCTTTATCCTATATATATAAATTGATCTAGATGACAAGTAATATTTAAAATTATAGGTAAGTATTTATAATTCTCTTAGACCCATTTCATGTCTTTAATTTTCCTTATCCCATGTCTAATTTATTCACATATTGTCACCCAACCTATCCTCACTATTTCCTTGGGTTTGAACTCAAAAATTTACACCTTGGGCCCCATTTGGTGGTGATTGAGAAATATGTTATAATATGGCATGACATTTATATTTTTCTTAGTCACTAAGATTTGATGTATGTTCTCCTATAACCTTGGTTGTAGTTTAGTGAGATGTAGACACATGAAATAAACTAATTAATATAGGGACATGTGGGGTCATTGTTGTCTTTATCTATGTATATAGGATTTAGATGAGTAGTATTATACCATGTGTGTAGACCTCACTCATCTAAAGGGTATTTTATATTTGACTGCATAACTATCCATTGGTCTACCTAATAAGCCAAGGGTAAGAATGATATATCACATAACATAATATCACTTATCTATAGGGTCACCTAGCCTCAAAATGTATATCTCTATAAATAGGTTTGAGATGAGAGAGATGTTATCATGTAGATGTTCCTCACTAGTTTGTATACATTCATATCTTTAGAGTATGTGTTTTCTCCTATTAGTTATAGATGAGTGGGATCATGCCACATGATACCATCTCACTTATCTAGATTCTAGACAAGTCTTAAAATTATACCTCTACATGTTGGTTTCAAATGAGAAGGATGGTACCATGTAGATGAACAACATTTACTTTTATACTTGGGAACCTCAATAATTATGCCTACTCTTTTTATTCATAAATGAGTGGGATCATGTCATGTGACATGATATCACTTATCTAGATCACTAAGAGTTGGTCATTTCATTATTTTAACCTAAAATAATGAGATGGGGACACATTGATTAATATAATTAATGTATATTCTTATGGGGTGTTTGCCTTAGCTATTTGAGATGATAGAAGTGAGTAACTAGGATTAGTAAAAATGAAACAATACTAGTTACTTGGGTGATCATGGGGAAAGAACCTAGAACCATTATCTCATAATATATAAAGAAGAGAGATGATAGCACACATCCCAACCCTTTGAAATATCTTGGATCTCAGGGCCTAGCCATTGGAATTTGAACTAAGGGACTTAGCTACTGAAATTTAAACTGCATTATTGGTCTTAAATTTAGTAGTTTCTCTAAGTGAAAGAGAGACATGTGGTGATGGTCTATGTGAGAAAATTTTTACAAAATTACTAAGTATGAAAATTTATTCATACTACAAGGGGATATTGATAAGTTAGAACAAGTAATATTTTTCAATGTGGCCATGGGGAGTTAGAATAGTCTTGATAAGAAGAAACAACCTTGGGAAAAAAACAAGTTATCTTGGATAGTCCATAAAGCCAAAATATGAATTCAATGAATGTAATAGTAATAAAATCCATATAGATTCATAAAATATCTTTTATAAACATGTCTATTTCAACCTTTATACCCAGGTATAAATCAAATTACTAGAGCAAATGTGGGAACACTCAACTACCTTATTATTAGATGAAGAATTCATTCTAAATAAAAAATGTAAACTCAAGACAATGACTTCTAGCTTAGAATTAGACTGATTCATTTCACAATAGGTTCTTCATTTTAAATTTTAAAAGTGTGGCATGTTTGTCACAATAAATGACAATAGTAAGGAGGTAACACTACCTTAATTTTTAGAATCTATATTATGGTTTTCCATTAATGAACTATGAGATAAAGAAACTAAATCTCCCTTTATATTAACTTAGAGGAAAAGAGAGTGCTCAATTATGATTGAAAAAATAACATACTAGGCCCTAATTCCTTTAAAGGGTCATTTAAAAAAAAATGATTCTATTATTATTTTGAATCCACTAGGAAAGATTAGACATATCTTAGGTACTTAGAGTTCCTTAAGAAGTAGTTTATTTATAGAATTTATCTAAGGAAAATAAGGCTTTTTTATTTCTCTAATACCATCCAATCATATATAGCCCTAAAATATATGCCTTTGGTCCCCCTCAATGACTTGCTTCATTGGCAACTAGGCTGGTAAGTTTGCAATGGAAGTTGTGTAAATCACCCTTTCTTAGGAACAAATTTGCATTTTCATGGGATTCAGACTTCCTTTCATTTTTATGTTTATTTTGATTAAACTAGGAGGGTTGGGAACAATATAACCAAGCTTTATGAATGGTTCAATGAAGTATTTTCACCAATATGGTCCTTTGATTATTCAATGATTTAAAGTTATTGATATGTTATTTTTAGTGATGTGATGACATTTATTAAAAATAGATATTTTCTCAAATCATTTGCTCAATTTTGAATCATTGACCCCTAATCCTTTTAGTGTCTCAAGAGAATTTCCTTTACTTATAGCATTGTTTAATATTGGGGGCTCACCTTCTACCTTTAATTTTTGAAACCATGTTTTCAATTCCTTATCAAATTTTAAGTGATCAATATTAGGAGCATGGGGACCTAAATTTATATTGGACTCTATTTTATCATAATTGTCTTAGCTGCTCCTTAATCTAAATCATGGGAATAAGATAAAACTATTGTAAGGTTATGAAGGTTAAATTATGAGAAAAATATAGGAATCCTAAAATAAAACAAACACATTCTAAAATAAATAAGAATAGGAATGAGAAAGTGAAATCATGATCAAACATAAGTAAAAACACAACTAAAGTAAACTAGCCAACTTTAATCTAATATTTACATCACCAACCTTTACTCAGGGGATATTGTAAACTAACATTGGAAGGGACATCTGATAAATAATGCTTCAATAACTATTTATTCATAGGTAGTGGTAGGTCATTCCATTTAATTTATTTCAATCAAAATGAGTTATGCCTTAGTAATGCAGATATCTAGTATGGGCAATTCTAAAGAGGATCAAGTTTGGAGTGATACCCTTTCTTCTCATGTGATTTATCCCATAATAAGACTCAGTATGATATTGAAAATTATGTGTTATTTTAAATCTTATCAAACCATATTTTGAATTTCACTTGATGTCAACTAAAGTTATATAGAAATTCTTCTCATACATCATCAAATTGGACAATGTATAATATCCTTGAGATTGTATTTTTAGTGTTTTATATGCACTCTTACATAAAATTTTAAGTTGGAAACTTAAGTTTCATTCAGAGGATGGACTATGACCCATATATTAGTAGATAAGGAGATATTTTTAGATATTTCTTATATCTAGTGCAATCAACTCAAAGTGTATATTTTAATAGTGAATGCCAATCTCTAAGTTTATTTTATATAAAATTATTGATGGTGTTAATGAAGAACTCAACCAAATCATTCCATGTTTAGCTATTATTTTGATTAAAACCTCAAGGTAATCCCATTCAGTGAGTTTAGCTAAATAAAATATAGGTCCATTATCATCAACTAACAAGGCTAGGGTTCCATTTTCCTCAAAGAACTTAATGACTTCCTTAACTATGTTCTTTTTGTTTAAAACTTAATATATCCTTATTGTTCATTAATAAATGGTTGTAAGTATGAATTTATGGTTTAATAATGAGTTTATGTTAATCATTCTAATGAATTCAAGTCCTCATTGAGCTAGAGGATGTTCATCTATCACAAGATGCAAATACATTACAACATAAACTTACTACTTAGTAAAGGTATGACACTAATGGAATGAACTCACACGGGCATGGATATGTCTAAATATAATGGGATGAATTTTCCCATATTGCATAATTTTATGGGGATTTTTAGTCCAATAAGGATGCACACTACCCAATTTTCATGGAATTTAGTCATGGATTCCTTAGCTTCTTTCTTGGATAGACATATGTGTTGATCGGTCTAAAATATAGTTCATGAGGTATCCATGAGATTGGGTATTCCTAAAGAGGAAGATGGTAATAATGATGTACTTTCATCCTCCATTTTATGACTAATTTAGGATCAAATTATAGCATGAATGTGGGTATTGGACTTTACTATAGAGTTTGCATGAAATTGTAACATCATGACTAAGTTTTACTAGATTAAAATAATTTAAAAAATATATATATTTCACATATTATTTCATTAGATTACATAATGAGAATATAATTAGTGATATTAGAATACTAACTAAGTATGCTAAACATAAAATAAACATGTAACCTTTAACATTTACTAATCACTAGTATAACATGAAACAAAACATAACTACATAAGGAATGTAATTACATATAATCTATCCATAACTGGTACAATAATACATCCACTTATATAAATTTTAATGAGAATTTAATTACATATCCATCAGGCATAATGTTCCAATAATAAATATAGTAATAGATACAATGTTTCATAGAGCACAAGTCACATGAACTCCAATATCTCTGATAATTTTAAGTGTAGTTTCCTATAAGTATTACTATGGGGAGGGAGAACATCATTTGATCTCTTTTCCACACTAAGTATAGACCATTGATTCCGTACACAATCCCACAAATAGAGAATCACCCTCCCTTAATGGATAGGTATATTATGATGGTGTAAGGATCCAGAGAGACAACCTAGTACCTATGTGATGTAATATTTATAATACATGATGTGACTTATAAATTAAAAAATTTCTAATATGATATCTCAAAAACATGTAAATCATACATATTAAAAGGCAATGTATATCTTAATATTACAGTGGCCAAATTATTTAAAATATTTATTGATCTCTATGATCAGTCAAATTCATATAATTTATTTCGTTAGATTACCTTCATCTAGAATTGGTGATGCTAAGTAAGATAACAAAGTTTGTATCACTACTTAGTTAGTACCAACAATGTGAGATTTTGTTAATATTTAAATAATCAATAGATTCATATATGTTATTTCTACTATCAAGTATAAAACATGATAAAATATAGGAATAATCTTTATGCATAGATTTATTTCATCAACTATATGAATGAATATTTTCCATACTATTTAACACAAATAATAAACATAACAAGTATAGTTTTAATACAAAATGGTATAGTATATACTTATATCATGTGATCTAATTTTCATAAGTAAATTCAAATGTTATACAACCAATAATTTCATAATATATCATTTATTTTACTCAATTACAAAAAATAGTCATAAATATTTAAAATATCATATAACTCATAAACCAAAATCATATTCTTTCATTTATGAAACTTATTATTTTTTAGGGAGGATTGATACATAAACTATAATTTCCTATCACTTAATATTCTATGACTAAATTTTATTAGTCAGATGCTATAATTATAGGCATGCATCCCAATGTAAAAATATAGGCTATATATGTATATGAAATCCTATGTTATCATATAGATTTATTTCATATCTTTATGCACTATGCATGATATATATCCTATAATATATATGTTTTAATAATTAAATCATGTTATGTCATACTAAAGTATTTTCCATTTTTCTTAATAGAAAACTTATGTGATTCTACATCTATTTAAGTTTTTATAAAAAGGAAACTAGACCCATATAGCATTTTATACATTTACAAAACCCTCTAATAGGAATATAATATAAATTAATGCAAAATAATTTCACAAATTCATAATAACAAGAACTATGAACAAAGATACATAAAGAATAGAAACTAAAATGCATAATAAGAAGATAGAATTTAATGTGGTTCACCTAATAAGGGATATATCCACCAAAAAATACTTTCTCAAATATTATTACAAGCCAAAAAGAGTATAATAAAATCTTAGATCAGTATTCTCACAATTAAAATGTACAAATATTGTGTAGAGCTGTGCTCAACAAACTCTCTTGAATTCACACTTGAATTCACACACTCCGTTCACCTTCTCAAACTGAGTTCTTACTATATATTTTACCTATTGTATATCCATCTATATATAATAACATCGATAGGTAACCAACATAGAAACTTTACAAAATAATGGGTACCAAAACCATGGCCCAAGTCAACCCATAATGGTCCCCCATTAATCATGGGTGATGGCACCACACATATACAAGTATAGATAAACCATGTATCTATACTTCCAAAAATTGGGGATCCTGAACCCTGATAAGAATACATTAAGAGTGTACAATTAATTTTAATGTATAATATTTGAAATAAATTTCAATGTGGAAATAGGCTCCACAACATAACACACTTTTTTACCTCAAAACTATGTCCTTAGACTATATATAAATTATTGGAAATAGAGTATAATAAATAAATGACTATATCAACCTATACTTTTCCATTGTTTATTTATTTGGATGTTTATACTATTTTTTTGTTTCTCTACGTATCAATAAACTCAAAAGTATATCTAATATTATATCATTAAATATTGACATAGTTTTGTAAGTTTTCAAATAATGCAAATTATTCATAATTATCCTTATAAACTTTGACATAGTCAACTTCCCAAGTTCACTATTTTGGAACATGAATTATATATATATATATATATATATATGTATATATATATATATGTATATATATATGTATATATATATATATATGTAATCCCTTGTTTGAATGTCAAGTAACATAAATTTCATACAAACGCTATTCATTCATGTTTATACTCATAGTTTATAAACAAATATACATAGTCTATTTATGTACACATTCTTAATGTTCAATATATATATATTTATATATGTAATTAGTCCATGTGTGTGTGTGTGTACCTTTTTTGTATTTTAAAAGTACATATTACACACACACACGCGCGCGCGCGCGCGCACACGCACACACACACACACACACACACACACACACACACACACACACACACACACACACACACACACACACACACACACACACACACACACACACACACACATCCACTAAGGCAAAATCACATAGTTAATTAACAACTATATTCTTAGTTTTAAATGATAAACATACAATCAAAACATATATATCTTTATTCATTATTTCACATAGAAAATACTACACAACTAACATTTTGATAGTCATCACTTATGTTTTACCCTAATCAACTTCATTTAAAACTAATAAAATAGAAATATTTTTCATAAAAACATCCATATTAGTCCCAATTTTACATGAATGAAATAGAGAAACTCAAGAGACTTACTATATGGTACATAGATTATATTTATTATACATATAAAAAACTGAAGGTCTTTTACCCCAATGTTATAAAACATACTATATTACTAAATCAACGGAAAAATACATACACATATAGATAATTACTTGTGAAAATGATCTTATATCCTCTCATCCACAAAGTGGTTCACAAGCTTCTCTTAGTTGGGATTGTTTTCCTAGTCTGCCATTCTACATGGGTGGTTAACTTAGTACTCATTCATAGAAATAATGGATAAATTCTATTGTGTGTAAATTTATAGACTCTAAATTGGGCCTATGACAAAGATAATTATCCCTTTCCCTCCTTATAAGAATTAGATTAAGTAATCTATATGATAAGTGCATCCCAAATGATGTCCTTCTTAGATGGATTCTCAAGATATAACCAGGTCTTGATAAACCTTAAGTATAGAGTGAAAATTTTGTTCACAATAAATTGAGGCACCTTTGCTTACAATAATATGTTATTTAGTCTCATTAACATAATGGCCACTTTTCAAAAATCCATGGACTTTGCCTTGGAAGGTCTGATTAGTAAATGCATAATTATTTATATGGATGAATTGACTATTTTATTAAAGTATATATATGATCATGTTCACCACCTATATAATATATTTGAGAGATTCAAAGGGTATGGTATTTATCTTAACCTGAATTATAACATATTTGATGTCAAGAAAGTTAAGCTTGTTAGTCATTAAATCACCAAAAAAGGTATTTATATCGATCCTAAATGTTGTCATGAAATTTATATAATACCTCTTCCTAAAAAATAAAAAATAATTAAATTCATTCTTTGACAAGATTATCTTTGTGTGCATATTTATATTTGGTTTCATCAAGATTTTTAAGACATTAAATGTTGTATTGAAACATGAATGAAAGGTGCAATGGATCCATATAACTAAGAAATCCTTCCAAGACATTAGGGATGCCATTATTTAGCCACTAGTATTAATTATGATAGACTATGTCAGGAACTTTTACATTTAATTTTTTTATTTGGAACATACCATAGCCATGATATTTACATAGAAAATAGATGAAGGTGAACACATTATAACATTTATAAAAATAAACTTGAAAGATAAAGAGATAAATTACCACTCAAATAAATATGATTATGTTTTGGTAAAGTTTTTGAATAAATTTATTCTTAATATCCTCAAGAATAAGGTACATGTTATCATTATAGACCTAGTCATAAAACTAATTCTTGGTTAGAATGAGTTGGAAGAGTGCAAAGTCGATGTATAACTAGTTTATAAGAGTATGGCATATCAATTAAGATGATCAAATCAGTAATAGGATAGGTTCTTACCCAACTAATTACTAAAATTGACTAAAAGATTATTGTGGTATAATTAGACTAATTATAAATAGCCAATTGGGACTGATATGATCCAATTATCCATTTTCTTCTTTATGAGAGTCCTCCTATAGGATTGAACCAAATTCAAAATAGATCCCTTAGGTTGAAAGCATCAACTTACATGATAAATAAATTATCACTTTGCTAGAATAATTATGAGGGTATATACCTAAGGTACTTATCAAAATAAGAAGTGAAATAAGTCATAACCAAATTTCATGAGAAACTAGGTAGTTATCACCACTTGGAAAAAAAATAACCTATAATATCCTATGAGACATAAATTACTTTCCCACCATATTCAAGTATGTCCATCTTCATGTTTTCACCTACCACAAGTGTCAAAATTTCAAAATAAAGAGGTTTATTCAGTAATGTAACTCGAACTTATAATATAAGAGTGTCCTTTTACTAAGTGAGGAATTGAATTCATATGAATCATCAACCAAAATTCATCATTAGTCCATAATTTTATGCCCACAGCCACTTATTACTACACTAAATGAATGGAGCTGACAATGACATGAATAGTGTTATTTGGTTTAAGATCTTCATCCCAATTATTATTATGAGGTTATATGCACTAAATGAGATCAATAATAATTTCAGTACTTGCATCCTATCATTTTAGGGTTATTAGTAAGATAATCCATTACATAAGATGCATGTATGAGGCTCTATTAGATATCCATATTGGAATAGATCTCTAAGAGATGTATCACTACTAGTAGAGGTCAAATACCAATTTTCTCACAAACTCAAATAACTTATACACTTATATCTAGACCAATTACAAAATATTGAATTTTAGAACTCTACTTTTACTTCACTTCAATATTTATAAAGAAAGTAAAATATCACTTGTTCACAAATAAACATTGAAATATAGGTAGGGTAAGGCAAAAATAAAGTCTTCTGATGAAAGGGGAAAAAACTGCTTCTAAAATTAAAATGTTCTATTTATAGTTACACCATTTTATGCTAATTTTTATGATGGCTCAGGATCTAGTAGCATATATATATATATATATATATATATATATATATATATATATATATATATACAGAGAGAAAGAGAGAGAGAGAGAGAGAGTATGAGGGGAAAGGACAAATGATTAATTCTAAGACTCCTTTAATGGATGAAGTGTAAATAGGTTTGTAGTTAATTACACATAGATCTTTTTAGAATTAAAATAAAATAAAAGGAGTCAAAGAACCTAACTGAAATAGTAGAAGCACATCCTAAAATGTGTAAACTCTAAAAAAAATCACAAATTATAGTCCTATAACATTAGTTTTAATGAATTAAAGTATAAATAAAGTGGAAGACCTTTGAGTCAACTAGATATATTTACATAAAATATCAATTTTTCAATATTTTGATAGCATTTGTTTACAAATATATTTGACCCTTATAAAAATACTATGTAGCAGTATATATAAAAGAGAAAGATACGTATCACCTACAATATGCACAATATCCCACCCTTGGACATCATGGCATGAAATGGTAAAACAAAATTATATCAAAATATTCCTTGTTATAAAACAATTAAGACAAAATAAAACTTCATGTCCTACTAAGTAGCCTTGAGTAGAGGTTTGATGTGGACCACATCCTAATGGTTTTAGTAGGATTCACTAAGGTCCCAATGATAATTAAATGATGTATAAGCTCTTAAAATTGATGGATAAGTGTATTTATTGAAACAAATAGGCATAGATAGTGTGGGGAGCACACACATCTTTTTCTTTTATCACACTAGCAATGATTAAGGAATATACCACATGGTGGTTTTCTAATGTATTTGATTGCTCGATCATTTTAGAAATGACAAATGTCTTGAAATATTTATTTGGGGTGCACATTCATTCCTTTCAATTATGTGTTGAATTTATAACAAGTGTCCAAGTCATTTTTATTGAGATTAATACACTTTTTAATTTACCATTCAATTAAAACCTATGGACCAAGCCTTTATCCTATAGATATAAATTGATTTAGATGCCAAGTAATATTCAAAATGATAGGTAAATATTTATAGTGCTCTTAGGACCCATCATCATGTCTTTAATTTTCCTTATCCTATGTCTAATTTATTCACATCATTCCCTTCAACCTATCCTTGCTCTTTCATTGGGCTTGAAATCAATACTTTGCACGTTGGGCCCCTTTTCGTAGTGAGTGAAAAATATGTTAACACATGGAATGATATTTATATTTTTCCTAGTCACTAAGTGTTGAAAATTTTATATTCCTAGACCTAAAAAGGGTTCAAACTAATGTTATTGAGTCCTAATTCATCATTAGTCTCATGGTTTTCATCCATCTTATGAGCTTGTTTATGGGGGTGGGGGCATTGTTCAATAGTCCATTGTCTTGTCATGTTATAAATTTTATTTAAAATACTTAACACACTATGTTAATCTTTAATAAAGTATTTTAATGATTAATAAAAATGTTTAGATGGTCCTTGGTCACTTTGATAGATCTCTAGCATGTAAAAAGTGTCATGGTGAAGGTGAATTGAGAGGGCAGTTTAATTAAGACCCATAAACACATTTGTTTTTCTTAGTTACATGAGGTATATTCAACCTTAATGTTTCAATAATATCATGATAATTATACTAGGATCCATTTGAATTCTCTAATATTTCATAAAGGTATCTTCATAAGATGATAACATAACACTCATTTGATATGCCTCTTTAAGGTCATATATGTGTCCCAAAGTCAAATGTTTTGATCATAATGAGACTTAATGTGACATTGATGTGCCATTAAGTCACTTCACATGAATTTAATAGAATCCATAATCTTCATTATACCATTACTATACCATTTCTTACCTTTTTGAGCCCATTACCATAAAGGTCAATGCTTAATCCTCCCTAATGGGCCCCACACATGCTATATTGTGACTTTTAAACTCCCCTATTTTATACCATCAGATTAAAATACCACATGAATCCTATTTTACTTCAATAATACCTAATAATAATGTATTTTTGTCTAAAATAAGAATAAATGTGGAGAAATTATAGGTTATAGAGGTTTCTCAGATGGTACATATCCATTTAGTATAGATTGGCTTAGGTGGAGTTAGGGATTTGGAGAGTGAGGTCATTAATGGAAAGTGGGAGATAAATAAAAGTGTTTTAGTGTAAAATATTATCAAAACCATATTATATTCACCTCAATCTCATTCAAAAGATTATATATCTCCTTAGGTTTACACTTAGATCATACAAAAGAGAGAGAATAGAGGCCCAAACTCATAACCAGAGGAAGTACATTCAATCAACTTCCACCCATGGAAATTTGTATTTGGATTTTTATCATGAGATATATGAACATTATTTAATAACTTAAGGAATCTATATGCCATCCTCATCTACATAGGCCAAGTTGGAAATAATGGTTTTCATGGATTCTTGGCTTGCCTACTCAAACCAATGATTGACGTTGTTTCCTCAGGGCTTAAAGGAGAATATCATAATATTTTAGTACTTAAATAAAATGTGTGAACTCATAAAACTAAAAAAATTATAATATTGGAATATCATTAAATCTATAGATAGATTTGTTTAATATACAAGGGTTAAATACCCTCAGCAGAAGTTTTTGACTAAGTTGAAGAGTTGGTGGAGTGTTTTAAGTTTCCAAATTACTCCTTAATCAAGTTGGAGGTATAATAGAATATTTTCATCTCAAAGTATATTAAGTAAGAAAGGATTTATATATATATGTAAGCATCAGTATGTGGTGAACATTATGTGTAGTTTAATGACATATGCAGAGCCTTCAAATACAACTCAAGAGCATGGAAACAAGTTGTTGAAGTCATGGTGGGTTATCATCATAGACTTATGAGAAACCTTTTTAACAACAATGGTGACATCACAAACCTAAAAACCATAATCCTTGAATATTTAACCACATATTTAGTTTTAGCATAGATTAAGGTTTTTTGCAAAGATTAAGGTTCCTCAGAGATTCCTAAGTTCCGTTTTTTCACTGCGTTTATCCTTTTTATATCTTCCAAGTGCCATATTTGCTTAGGTAAATGTGTGAGGATATGAAAGATTAATAAGGTTTTATTTTTAGGGATTTATATGCTCCATTTCATTAATTTTTCCTAACATTCCCATTTCATGTTGTTTCCCACTATCTTCACATTGTGTTTTAGCCATGTCTTCATATATCACTCGCCATACCACCCCATAATCATTATAATTCACTCATACACCATTAATTATAAATTTATATCATGTGAGAAGACCAAAATATCCATTTTAATACTTAGGAATAATGAATTCATGGAATTTTGGACCTACATCATCATATACCTAACTAAGGCAAATAAGCACCTATAATTAGCCCTTTTAAGCCTATTATAATAGAGTCTCCAAAGAGAACTATGTAGACCTTTCAAAGGCATGAATAATATTTTTATAATAAGACTGTATCCATAATAAATAGGTGATAAAATACATTATTATGTCACACAATATTGTTAAGTGAATATAGACCCACTTCTTCTCATACAAGCCTAATAATCAAACCCTTATAAATAGTTAGTACTGGTAGGTGAATACATGTGATATTTTTGGTGTATATTGGTATCTAAATCTTGATTAGGCTGTGAATAAATGTTTATAAAAGAAATGAAAAAATTATAACTATTTAATAAGGTAAATCTTGGTTATCACTCCATATAAAGAATAAAGGAACATTAAACATCATAGATGAGGATGCATAGGCCTTCATAAGCACAAGCCCTAAATTTGAGAAAAGGGATGGTATGAAAAGGAATAAATGTTGTAAAATAATAATATAATAATTTTCCTATCCTTGATTCACATGGTGGACACATATTTATCATAAACACCGTAAGAAATAATGGAGAGGACCATATTCATAATTTTCATACTCAAACAGAGTCAATAGGCAATTCACTATTAATATGAGCCAAAATGATGGTTTGGGGCCTCTATAGGCATGGAAAAACATTAAAAATTAGTAAAAATTGTCATAATAACCACTTAAAGGAACTCATATCTTAATTTTGTCTAGATAATTAGTGGGTATACCCACTATTTTATCTCAGACCAAGACGTGTTTGAGAAAATTAGTCATGGGGCTAAATGACCAAAATCATGGTTTAGAGAGTTTTTAGACATATTGGGGTCCATAAATTGTCTTAAAATAATGTTAAATGATGCTTAAGGTAGTCATTAACACCATATAGGGGTTGTCATTGACATTTACATTTGTTGCTCTTGGAGATATACTAATATAGATAAGCTTCAAGCCTACTTATAGACCCTACTGCCATGATAAGGTTTCTCCAAGCTCTTATAACAAGTTAGATGGTCAATGAGGGGTGTTTTAATATGTTTTAGGCCTTGATAATAATGTTTCAAGTGAAAATTAGTGATTAAAATGTCAAATTGTCTTCAAAACCTTACTCGATCTACTCATATTATATACATTAAACTAGAGGCTCAACTTTATATGTTCACACACTTCATCATAAATATTATTAGGTTCAAATATACTAGGGATGTTTAATTCTCCCTATGGACTAAATATTCATGAAATATTTGTTTACATTGGGTGGAAAACCATTATGAATGATCCTTAACTAAAAAACCAATCATAATGAGTCTACATATAACCCAAGTGCCACCTTCCAATGCTTTTATCTTGACACACACTTTACATGTGACTCTAGGATATTCAAATAAGTTGAAGAGGTAAATTCACTATAAGTTCATGGTAAATTTTCCTAGTTTTCATGTCCCTGGTTTTTATTAACCACATTTACGCTGGTGAATGTCTTAAACCCTATATAAACTCCATAAGTGACCTAATGGTGGATTTTTGCCTCAAACCCCATCTATATGAAATTTTTTAACTAGGAAATGAACTTTATGGTATCTTTAAGTATTCTAAGCATCATAGTGACTCACTATTTGGCACATGTAGGATTCAAACTCTATGGATCATTCTTAGAAGTATTAGTCTAAGATTAAGAGAAAGGATATGGGGAGTGTTTATGTAAACAATAAAGTTTATAAGGTAAAATAAGTCTTTAATTATCTAAATGAGCCATCTAGTAACCATTTTTATAGACATCCATGATTGGTTCTATTATAATTAAGTAGAGGTGTTAAGAATCATGACTATATACACTCATTAAGGGTTAAGAGGCTTGATCAATCCAATGATTGTTGTTACATATGATCTCTAACATATTATTCATACTGGAAAAAATTCAAGAGTGCCTCCTAACCCCAAGGTTTATGCCAAATTTCAATATCCAAGTCTATAAATAAACCAATCTATAAAATCCACTATGACTGTGTTACTAAAAGGTGGAGTAGAGATCAATTTGGGAAGCAATAATTCTTCTAAAATTCATGGGGAAAACCATAATAGTTTTTGGAGGCCCTTTGACCAATTTGGATCCTAGGAAAAGCCACTATAGTTGGTCATTTCACTTGAAGACACCTAAGAGCTACTCAATGAGCATATTTCTCATCTAAAGAGCATCTTAAAATTCCCACCAGACTTTAGATGATATTAATGGGGATACAAATAATTTATGGAATGTGGGGAGATTGATTGGCATCAATATAGTATAATTGGTTCATAGATTCAAGTTATAGTCTCTATGAACCATCATTAAGACTCCCAAGCACTCTTAAACCCTAATAGGGAATAAAATAGAGAGGTTTAGTGAAAATTGCATCAAAAATCCATAATTTATTTAAAAACACTTGGGACATGTTTTCATCTTAGTGGAGCTTATGTTCATGGCCCCTGATTATATGGAGGTTGTACAAACACCTCTTAAAAGTACAAGTTTATCAGATTTTGAGTATAAATTATGTTAAAAAGAGTAACCAAGAGTTAAAATTATGGAAAAGGTAATTTAAAGGCTTATTATACTTATATAATATCATAATTATGCATGAAGGTGCTTATAATTATCTCTGCCATCTCATTCTAAACAACCAGTTTGTGGAACTAGTATGAGAGTCTTAGTCTAACATGGTCAATGTATTTACAAGTGGAAGATAGTTAAGAAAAGGCTTAAGTGTTTATAAAAAGGTTTTATCAAGGATATTTCAAATCCTCTCAGATGTTTTGAAGTCCTTTTTTAGCCACCTTAATCATTTAAATAGTAAGTATGTAAAAAATGAACTTGAAAATAGGCCTATTTAACTTGTAGATGGAAGCACCTAGTGGGTGTAGAACAACATTATGGAATAGATGAAACAAAATTAAAAAATTTAACTACCAATTTAGGTGAAAATATCCCAAATTTAAAACCATTATGAAAGTATGGAGTTGATTTCAAGGACAAGTCAATATGCACATTGAAGGAGAGGCTAGTCAAAACCTTTCAGAGGCCTATCCACTTCCCATTTGCATTACATAACTACAATTATAGGGAATGATGGGATATTTTGAACATGACAAAGGAATTAATGAAGTAAAATATATGATATAAAACCTCTGTAATTAATCTTAATGTTAAGGTAGACTCAATGAAGAAAAATCAATACTTGAAGAGGGGAGAATATGCCTATTGTAACTACCACACACAACATTAGACTCATTCATGGCCTCTTCCATGCCTATAATATTATACATTCTCACTAAAAATTATATTAATTAGTAATTTATCTCTTTTTTTGTCATCCCTTAGCTTCATGTAGTAAAGCTTTACCAAAATTACTTTGTACTCTTTGATTCAATAGAAGAATACTTGTAGCTTTCTTGGTTGAATTCTAGTGTGCTTTATGAGAGTTGATTTGTAGACTTTATGAGTGTTTTTTTTCATTTTTAGGTCATTTCATGCACCTATATTTAGGTTTTTAGTCTATGTAGGTTGTATGAAGTGTTGGTAAGTAGAGGTGTTCTTGAAGTATCATAAGCTAATAGTGTCTTGTGTAGATCTAGGCCTTTGTACTTCAAGTTTTAGAACTCTCACTCAACCTTCATATGAAAAATTCATTATCAAAATATTATCAATAGGTATGATTAGTTTTAATCTTCATCAAATTCACTAGTGTCAAAGGATAGACTTAGAGAGGATATTCAATCATTAGTGCATCACCACTTTAGTGTTGGTTTTATTACCAATTTTTATCTCCTTTTTTCTTTTCATATGAACATGTTTAGGTCTTATAAATATTATTCAAGTTAAATATTTGAACATATATACCCATTAAAACTATAGGTTTGACCTACATCTTATGTATCCCATAGCCTATAGGTCACTCTAATGTTAGTCTAGGTTTGAGGTGGATGTGAATAGTCTTCCTCAAGAAGGGTATAAAATAAGTATCTAACAGTTTTAGCATGCTTGGTGGGACCAACTATTAAGTTCCTTAGATAAATACTTTGACATAATTTTGCAAAATTGAATGACATCTGTAAGGCTAAAGATAATAAGTGGTAGATTGGAAGGTAGTTTTATGCTAAATGTTTCCACTAGATCATCTTCTAAAGGTAAGTAGAACAAATTTATTGAATTATCATTATACATGAAAGAAAAAATAGGGTTCCTATGTTTAAACCTAATCCTACACCCCCAAATTCTCCCAATTCATCCCACACATAGTCTATTTCAAGTCCCCTAATTATAATGGCAAGGCCAAGAATGTTAGTGTTTGTACCCTTTAATGGTGGTAGTCTTATAAATATTAACCAATTTGATGATATCCCAACTAATTCCTTTAAAATTCTATCATACTTCATTAGGGGAAACTCTACCACTCTTTTGTAACACATAGATGATATAGCTTACTTGTGCTTTATACACAATAACACCTAATAAAATGTAGCCATGAGACTCTTGGAAACCTCATTAAGGGGTAAATCTCTCTTGTGGTATAAGGGTCTCACTCTTGCCTCCATAAACACATGGGATGAATTTTGTGAGTTTATTTATAAGCATTATGAAGATAAAAGTGATCATGTTTCATTAGTTGAGCAAATCACCTCAATTAAGAGGGTAACCTAGGAATCTATTATTGACTTTAATTATAAGTTATAAAAAAAATCAGATAGGATCCCTATCATTATCAATCCTACACATAATTATGACTTCCTATACTATCTAAGGGCCTTTAATTCTGATGTTGTAATTATATAGTCCATGGGTGGGACCACATTGCCATAGGCATATGAAATTTATATAAGAGTAGATAATTACTTGATTTAAGTAAGAAAGTCGATTCTTAGGCCACTCATGCCCTTATTTATATAGATCCAACCCACTTCCCCCACCATTTCTCTATTTCCATCCCTAAAAAATTAAGATTAATGTGATGGCAACCAAGTAGATAGGCTTGGTAAGATTGATGGGTTACTTAAATCTCAAAACAAAAAATTGGTAGCCTTATAGAGGAAACATCATACTTCCTATAGACCTTATCAAGCCCCTTATCAAAATTCATATCCATCTTATCCATATAACAAACCCCTTTATCCACCCAGCCAATAAGGCCAAGGATAAGTCACATAGGCAAAACCTTATAATAGTCACAATACCAATGTTGCTAGTAGTTTAATGAGATTAGTACCAATACATAATAACCTTACAAAATAAGGTTAATGGTCTATTTTATGGGGGCAATTAGGTGATATGGTGATGTCTGAAAGTGGGTAAATAGGTTAGAATTCTTATATGTAGTAGGGTCATGCCTTTCAAGTACATGACACCATGCCTCCTCCACAACAAGGTCCTATAATGCCTCATGGTGATATGCCTATCATGACATCAGTTGAAGTGCCAAGCCAAATAAGGAGGGTATATGAGTAAGGCACCTATTGAGATCACTTTTGAAAATTTTCAAGAAGGTAAACACTCTTTAGTGAAAGTGGAAACAAACTTGGGGTAGAATGTGCTCAAGACAAATGATTTAGTTGTATCCCACACAAAGGCTAATAGGATAATGATTGATGAAAACTTGGGGTATTCTAAAGCCACACCAACACATCCTCAATTAGCTCAATATCCTCCCACTTAAATTCCAATCCATAAATCACCTACAACACATCAAACATCATAAAGACATTGGTAAAAAAAGAAGAGTCACTTCATTCCATAAGCTGCACAAGCCATAAGTGATGTTCCTACTCTTAAGATGCATTCCAAGAGTTCTAATTATCCCTTTAGCATTTTGGATTACATGAAAAATTCCAATGTTATCACTCTTATATGGGATGATCTAATCATTCTAAGGAAGAAATGTCTTCTTTAAAAAGACCTCTCCAATTTTCTCTCATAAATAGGAAAGATGATAAGGTGAGTTTAGTTTATGTTAATGACATCTAAACTAATTAAATCCAAGCTCCCAAAGTAGTTAATCCACCCCAATTCTACTTATTATTCATAATAGGATATTTTTTAATCTATAATTTCATGGTAGATAGTGGTGCTTCTACTTCAGTCATGCTAAAATCCATAGTAATAAGTTAGAGTTCAAGTATGAACCCAAGGAGAAAGGATGTTTATAATTAGATGGGTCTCCCATAAAGATAATAGGTGTCATAAAATATCTCAATATTGTATTATCATCCTACCCCAATTGTACTATCTCACAAGATGTCATGGTAGTTTATCTCCCTCTATATTTTTCCCTATTCATATCTAGGGATTTCACTACAAATATTTAGGGATACCTTTCATTTGAATTTTATTACATGTTCTTTGGGACTTTATATGGGATAAGGGTAATTGTTATGTCTAAACCTATTTCTAAGTTTCACTTAGATCCCTATATGCCCAACCTATCTAATGTAAAGTACATTATCCTAGATGAGGATAAGAATATGAGTGAGAAAGATCCCAAAGATCATCTTGAAGGAAAATAAAATTTGATCCTTTATGAATGGTTAGTTTGAAACCATGGTTTTGACCTATAGAAAATCATTGAGGATGCAATCCTAAGTGTATATTGCATTCACAAAGAAGGAGCTATTGTATCCATCTCACAAACCCAACTCAAGAGCATGATAGCATATGGACTTTGTTCTTTAATGGATCGAGGTAAAAGAATATGAGTGGGGCAAGAGTATTATATATTAATTTTTTAATTTAGTTTTACTTCAAACACTACATAATATGAAGCCCTCATTATGGGCTATAATGGGCAAGGAAAAGAGTCATCAAACTTTTTTAAGTGAAGGGTGATAGTGAGATAGTAGTGAAAAAAGTAAGAGGTGTTAGTGTATTAAAGAATCATATTTTTAAGGCCTAAAATCACCAATTTTGGGACCTATTTTAGGACTTCCTATCATTTGACATCCATTCTATACCAAAGGAGTCCAATCATCATGCAAACAGACTTAAAACCATTGGTGCACAATATGAAATTAATGATGGAGTCAAGGTCAATCAAGGTTAATCAAAAATCAAGGTTGTATTTAGACCATTTATAATTGATAATGAGGTGGGTTGATAGGTCTTTGATAGTGATGTTCAAATTTCTTATTTTCTCGTGTATGAGGTAGAATTATGTCATAAGAATCAATGTAGGTTAAAGCATCATTTTGATGATAAAATTATCCATTTATGAAATAAAAAAATCCCAATGTATTAGTGACATTGGATATCATCTTAAATTAATATGATGAGTTTAGGAAGGACAAGGTGAGTATCTCAACTAAAAAATAACACTATGAGAAGATAACCATTTTTAAGGATAAGTTGCTTAAGTTGGAAAAAATTGAACATCAAAAAAGAGATATTTGCCTTAATGTAATTATTAAAAGAGTATTAAGATATATTTTCATGTGATTACCATTATATGAAAGGTTTTGACCCTAATTTGGCCTAAAACACCATAGAGTTAGAGGATAATACAAAACTAGTAAGGCACAAGAAAATAGTAGTCAACCATAAAGTGGAAGAGATCATAAGAAGAGAACTATATAAAATTATTGAATATAATATTATATTTCTCATTAATCATTCCTCATTGGTGAAAAACCTTGTGCCTATTAGGAAGTAGAATGAATAGATACATTTATCTATTAATTTTAGAGACCTTAATAAGGCATCTTTAAGAGACCATTATTCACTACCCTCCATGGCTCAGATCCTTTAGAAGGTTGAAAGCTCTAAAAGGTTTTATTTTATTGATGGTTACTTATAATATAATCAAATATTTTTATGGAGGAGTATATACATAAGACTACCTTTACTACAAAGTGGGGAACCTATGCATACATGAAGTTGCTCTTAGGAATATCTAATGATGGGGAAATTTTCCAAAGGTAAATGAATGTTGAATTTAAAGAGATAATTAATGATATTGTGTTCATATATATTTATTACATCACCATGTATTCAAAGGACCCAATATATTTCATGAAACACTTGAAGTTAGTCTTTGATAGGTGTAGGTGGTTTGGAGTTTCTTCAAACCCCAAGAAATGTATATTTGCAGTCTATGAGGGAAGATTGTTAGGGGATGTGGTGTCAAAATATGGCTTATAAATTGACCCTAATAAGTTTTAATCAATATTAGCCCTACCCTTGACTATGTACAAGAAATTTTTTCAAAGATTCTTGGGGAAGATTAGCTTCATAAGGAGGTTTATTCCAACTTTTAAAAAGTTAGTTAAGCCTCTTACTCATATGCTTATGAAAAATAAAGAGTTAACATAGATAGAATAAGGGAAGAGAATATTTGAGGAAATAAAATAGGCCATATCTCAATCCTCCACAATCATTAACCCTAATTTTAATAAATATTTTATCTTGTAAGCATTTTCGATAATTGATGCAATTTCTACTATGCTCATGCAACATAATGATGAAGGCATAGAATAACCAATTGTTTTCTTTAGTCAAGCCTTATAAGGATATAAATAAATGTATACCTTTATTTATAAGCATGTACTTATTATTATGATAGGGTTGAATAATTTTATACATATGGTATCTAATAATAAGTTCATAGTAATGGTAATGCATCTAAGCATCAAAAAAATTATACTTAATAGAGATTTGAGTGAGAATAGAGCTAGGTAGGTAAAAAAGTGTATGGAATATGAAATAAAGGTGAGATTTACCAATATAATAAAATTTATAGGTCTATGTGATTATATTTAAATATATGTGAAGTAAAATAAAGAGAAAATGTTGGTAGTTCATGACATTCATCAAGAAACTACAAATACCACTCCTCTCAAATAGACCAACAATGTGGTCAAGTTCCTCCAAATATTCCAATGTCCTATGGGATCAAATTGGGAAAAAATGAGACACTTTAGGATACATACCACACCCTTTATCTTGGTTATGGAGTGATATTTAAGAAGGATGTAGGAGGTATGCTTCTAAAATGTATTGAATCAAGCCAAATTGACAAACTACTTGAGTAGTTTTATGATGGGCCTACTAGTGGGAACTTTAATCACAAAAACACAGCCTTTAAAATAATTATATTAGGTTTATTTTGACCTACCTTATTTATATACTCACATGCTTGGGTTAGGAAGTGTTCAAAGTGTGCCAAACAAATGTTAACTACCCTTCACTTTCAACCCATTCAATTTGATTATACATTTATGAAATGGGGCTTATAATTCATATGAACTATCTATACAACTTATATTTTTGGTTATAATTTGGTCATAATAGCCACTGACTACTTCAAAAGGTGGGTAGAGGCAACTGTACTTAGAAAGGCCAATGAGAACTTAGTCTTGGAGTTGTATGACAATCTTGTGACCATGTTTAGTGTACCTTCAAAAATCATATATGATAATTCCTTATCCTTTAATAATGATAAGTTATGTGAGTGGGCCCTTTTCCATGAAATGTAACTAAATTCTTCAACCAACTATTACTCACAAGGCAATGCGATACCAGAGTCCAAAAACAAGAACTTGATAAGGATCATCAAGAAGACAATGAAGGATAGTCAAAGAGAGTGGCATAAAAGGTTTAAAACTACCTTATTGGAAGAGAGAGTCACACATTAAAGGTCTAGTATATACTTTAAAAGCCTCTTTATCTATGTTAGAGAGGTAAGACTACCTATTTCCCTTGAACTACCAACCTTAGATCTTGGTTACCAACTTTAGCTCTTAGAAAATGATGCAATACAAGTCAACATGAATGAGCTAAGATAGTTAAAGGAGACAAGGGATAGTTACATGTAATCTATGTGGTATAATCATCACCAATTCAAGAATTTTTTTGATAAAAAATATTCATCCAAGACATTCTAACAAGGATACATAGTGCTCAAATGGGATGAAGACTGTCAAAGCCATGGAAACACTCCAAGTTTGACAACCTTTGAAGTGCCACTTTTATCATTACTAGTTGTAAGGAATGTAATGAATTTAAATTATCTAGGTTGAATTGAGATTAAATCCACATCCCTATAAATGGGATGTTCATAAAATTCTACTACTAATCTTCATTATCTTCCTTTTGTACATAAGTAGTTACTAGTTTTATTTCCCTCCAAGTGTCTTTGAATATGGTTATTGTTTGTTGGTTTATCTTGTTTTTGGTAGTTGTGTGTTGTATTTTATTTTTTCTTATTTCTTTCTTTATTGTGTCTAATTTTTTCAAATGTGTAAGGTATAGGGTAGATTTCATATGTAGATAAAGTTTCATTTCCTAAGTCATCAAGAGCAAGCCTAAGTGTTTGGAGTTCCTTGACTAAAAGGTTGGTCAAGCCATTTGAGTCACCAAAATTTTTAAACAATTTCTAGTCTTAGACCTTGAAATGGGTCAACATAATGTACTCGATTCTTGATCCATCATTATTCTCATGGTTATCATTCATCTTATGAGTGTGTTTTTCTAGGGGGGAAGTGAGGGGGGTTGTTTAAATAGTCCATTGTCTTTTCATTTTATAACACTGCTTTGAGATCCTTAATACCTTCTATTAAAATTTAATAAATTATTTTCATGATGATAAAACATGTGAAAAGTGCTATGGTGAAGATGAATTGAGAGGGTAGTCTAATGGATACCCATAAACACCTCTATTTTGCTCAGTTATACGAGGTATGTTCATCCATAAAGTTTCAATAATATAATAACAAGTATCTTAGGGTCCATTTGAAGTCTCTAATAGGTAACAAAGATCTCTTAATAATATGATATCACAACACTCATTTGATATGCCTCTTTATGGTCATATATGTGTGCCAAATTTAAATGTTTCAATCATAATGAGACGTAATGTGAGATTGGTGGGACACTAAATCACTTACCAATCCTTGAATAGAATCTATAAGCTTCATTAGACCATCACTAGACCATGTTTACCTCTTTAATCCCATTAATACCATGGTCAACACCTAAATTCTCCCTAATGAGCCCCACACATTCTAGATTATGACTTTTCAACTCCCCTATTTCATACCATCATATTAAAAATATCACATGACCCATATTTTCCCTCCATAACACCTGATAATGATTTATTTTTGTCTAGAATAAGAATAAATGTAGAGAAATTATAGGTTGAAGAGGTTTCTCAAATGATATAGATCCATATAATATAGATTGGCTCAAGTGGAGTTAGGGATTTATAGAGTGGGGTCATTAATGGCATGTGGGAAATAAATATATGTTTTTTAGTGTAAAATAAGCTCAAAATTGACCCATCTTACCCTTGAGCTCATTATCAATCTTAGATATCTCCTTAGGTTTACATAGACCATAAAGAAGAGAGAGAATGGAGGCCCAAACTCATAACTAAAGGAAGTACACTCAGTCAGCTTCCACCCATGGGTAGTTGTATTTGGATTGGTCTCATGAGCTGTATGAACATTATTTAATAACTTAAGGAATCTATATGCCATCCTCAACTACATATTCCAAGTTGGATAAAATGGCTTTTATGGATTCTTGGCTTGCCTTCTCAAACCAATAATTCATGGTGTTTCCTTAGGTCTTAAAGGAGACTATAATAGTATTTTAGTAATTAAATCACATGTGTTAACTCATATAACCATACAAATTTTAAGACTAGCATACTGTGTAATCTACAGATAGGTTTATTTAATAGACAGGGGTTAAATTCCCACATCAAAAGTTTTTGGCTAAGTTGATGAGTTGGTGGAGTGTTTTAAGTTTCACCATTCCTCCTTTCTCAGGTTGTAGGTCTAATAGCCTCTTTCATCTCAAATTATCTTCAATAATAAATGTATTATGTACACTTAAATTCCACTATGTGGTGAACATTGTGTGGTATTTAATGGCATTTGTAGAGCCTTCAAATGCAACTCAAGAACATGGAAATATGATGTTGAAGTCATGGTGGGTTGTCATCATATCCTTATGAGTAATTTTTCCAACATCCATGGTGAAATCACAGACCTAAAAACCACCCTCCTTGTATCTTTAACTACACAACCAGTTTTAGTAGAGATTAAGGTTTTTTGCAAATATTAAGGTTCCTCAAAGATTCTTAGGTTCTATTTTTTGACTGTGTCTGTCATTTTTATATGCTATAAGTGCCATATTTTCTTATTTATATGTATAAAAATTTTAAATATTAATGGGGTTTGATTTGGAAGGTTTTGTACATTACATTTCACACCATTTTCATACCACTACCATTTCATGCTATTTCCCACAATCTTCATGTTGTGTTTCAGCCCTATCTTCATATATCACTCATCATAGTACCCCACAATCATTATCATTTAATTCTCCACCATTACCAATTTAAATAATGTTATAAAAAACAAATATACCTTGGAATCCTTAGGAACAATTAAGTCATGGAATATTAGACAAACATGGTCATATACCTAATTGAAGAGGGAAATAACCACCTGCAACTAACCTTTTTAATCTTACTATAATAGAGTCTCCAAAGGGAACGTTGTAGACCATTCAAAGGCATGAATACTAGTAGGATCATAAGAGAGTGTACATAATAAATATTTGGATGAATATATGATTATGTCACATAATATTTTTAAGTGAATACAAACCACCTTCTTCTCATACAATCTTGATAATTAAACCCTTGTAGATAGTTAGTACTGGTAGGCGAATACATGTGACATTACTAGTGTATATTAGTATTTACATATTACTTAGGCTAAGAGGAAATGTTAATACAATAAATGATAAATATAAAACTACTTAATAAGGTAAATCTTAGTTATCACTCCATCTAAAGATCAAATGAACATCAAACATCATAGTTAAGGATACACAAGCCTTCAAAAGCACAAGCCATAAACTTGAGAAAAGGGATGGTATGCAAAGGAAGAAATGTTTTAAAATCATCATATAAGCATATTACTATCCATAAGGTACCTATTTCATACCTAATTTTCATAAACACATTAGGAATAGTGGAGAGGACCATACTTATAATTTTCATACTCAAACATAGTTCATAGGTAGTTCATTACTAATATGAGTAAAAATGATGGTTTGGGGCCTCTATAGGCATGGAAAAGCATTAAAACATAGTATGAATGGTAATCATGAATATTTAAAGGTACTCATATCTCCTTTTTTTCTAGATAAATAGTGGGTATACCCATTATTTTGTCTCAGACAAGCCTTCTCTAAGATAGTTAATCTTGGGGCTAAATGAGCAAAATCATGCTTTAGAGGGTTTACAGGGAATTGGGGTCCAAAAATGGTCATGAAATAATGTAAAATGATTTTTAAGGTCCTAATTAACATAATATATGGGTTATCATTTAAATTTACATCAGGTTCTCTTGGATATAGACCAATATGGACAAGCTTCAATCATGTTCATAGACCCTACTACCATCATAAGGTTTCTCCAAGCTTATAAAACAAATTAGATGATTAATAAGGGGTGTGTGAAGATGTATTATTCCTTTATAATAATTATCTAAGTGAAATTAAGTGTAGAAAACTGTCAGTGTCTTCAAAACCCTACTCAAGCAACCCACCTTATACAAAGTCAACTAGAGGATTCACTTCAGATGTTCACACACTTCATCAAAAATATTCTCATGGGAAAAGATCTTAAGTAAGTTAAAGTATCCATAAGGAATAAATATTAATTAAATATTAGTTATCATTATGGGTTTAGAATTTATGAATGATCCTTAAGAAAATAACCAGTTAGAATTAGTCTATAGACAACCCAAGTGCCATGTTCTAATGATCCTATATCCAAACACCCTTTACATGGGACTATAAGATATTCAAGAAAGATGAGGAGGTCAATTAACTATAAGTTCTTGGTCATTTTTAATGGTTTAGATGTCTTTAATATTTATGAACCATCATTAAAATGGTGGACATCTCAAACCCTATATAAACCCTAAAAGTGACTCGATAGTGTATTTTGGCCTCAAAACCCATCTAAATGAATAATTTTCAAAATGAAATTACCTTTAAGGTCTCCTTAAGTCTTATAAGCATCACATTTACTCACTAGTTGGCATGTGTAGGAGTCAAAATATATGGAATAGGTTGAAAGTGTTAGTTTGATCTTAAGAGCAACGAGATGGGGAGTGTTTATGTACATAATGAAGTTAATAAGGGAAAATGAGTCCTTAAGTATCTACATTATCCATCTAGTGGCCATTTTTAGAGATCTCCATGACTATTTATTTTTTAGGTAAGCATAGGTGTTATAAATGATGATTATATACACTTATTAGGGCTCAAGAGGCTTGATAAATCAAATGATATATGTTCTATATGATATATGAGGTACTATTTAGCTTATAATAAATT
Source organism: Torreya grandis (assembly GCA_037957365.1). Classification (NCBI taxonomy): domain Eukaryota; kingdom Viridiplantae; phylum Streptophyta; class Pinopsida; order Cupressales; family Taxaceae; genus Torreya; species Torreya grandis. Next base: position 55,740 of record JARHVA010010821.1, read on the forward strand.
CAATATTTCCTCCCAACCATAAGGTTCAGGCCAAAGTTCAAGATCCAAGTCTATAGATAGACCAATCTATAAACTCCAATATGGTTGTATCACCAAAAGGTGGATTACAGAATAATTTGAGAATAAATAATGCTTCTAACATTATTGGGGAAAACCATCATAGTGTTTGGAGTCACTTCTACCAAATTTAATCTTAAGAAAAGACACTATAGTTGGTCATTTTACTTGAAGACACGTAGGAGATACTAAGTGAGTATGTTTCTCACCCACCCAAGGATCATCTTAAAATGTTGACCATAGTTTGGATGATATGAATGGAGATCCTAACACTTTAGGTAAGGTGGTGAGGTCATTTGGCATGTTTTTAGTTCAATTGGTTTAGAAATTCAAGCCTTGGTCTCTATGAACCATCCCTAAGACCCCCAAACACTCTTAAACCCTCATTAAACCTTAATAGGGACTCAAATAGAGATTTTTAGTGAAAATTTAATCCAAAAAATTTAGAATTTTTTTACCAAGACATAGGACATCTTTCCAACTCAGAGGAGCTCATGTCCTTATAACCTAATTATACAAAGGTTGTAGCGACACCTCCTAAAAGTGCAACTTTAGAGGATTTTGAGTATAAAATGTGTTTTAGAGACTAACTAAGAGTTAACAACTATAGTAAAGGTAATTTAAAGCCTTATTATACCTATTTAATATTATAATTATTCATGAATGTACCTATAAGTATCTCTTCCATCTCATTCTAAATAACCAATTTGTGAAATTAGTCTAAGAGGCCTAGTCTAGCAAGGTCAATGTATTTTCAAGTGGAAGATAGTTTAGAATATGCCTATGTTTTTATAAATGGGGTTGATCAAGGATATTTCAAGTCTAATAAAAAAAATTTAAGTATTTTTTAATCTACCTTAATCATTCAAATAGTAAGTATGCATAAAATGGAGAACTTGCAAATATGCCTACTTAACTTGCAGATGAAAGGCTATAGTGGGTGTAGAAAAACATTATGGCATTGATGAGACACTACTACACATTTTAAATACCCATTAAATATATCATATCACAAATTTAAATCCTTTATTAAAGGATGGAGGCATTTTCAAGGATAAGTCAGCATGCATATTAAAAGAGAGGATACTCAACACCTATCATAGGCCTATCCACATCCGATATGCATTATGTAACTAAAATTTAAGGGGATATTGGGATATTTTGTGAATGGTAAATCCATTCATTAATTAAAATAGATGATTTAAAACTTAAATACTTAATTTCAACACTAAGGTGGACTCATTAAAGAAGTATCAATGCTTGAGGAGGGGAGAATATGTTTATTGTAACTGCCATACACCACCTTGGCCTCATTCATGGCCCCTACCATGCATGAAAGCTTCTCTATTCTCTCTCAATAATTCTATTTAATCAACCATTGAGATATTTTTTGGGCATCCCTCAGTTGGGTGTAGCAAAGATTTACCAAAATTATTTTGTACTCTTTAAAGCAATAGAAGAATACTTGAAGATTTCTTGGTTGAATGCTAGTGTGCTGTATGAGAGTTTATTATTTGAATGCATGAGTTTTATTGTCATATTTAGGTATTTTAATTTACCTAAATTTATTTTTTAGTCTATAAATTTATTTGAAGTGTTGGCCAGTGGATGTGTTCTTGAAGTGTCATAAGCTAATAGTGTCTTGTGCAAATCTAGGCCTTTGTCTTTCAAGTCACAAAACTCTCAGTTAACCTTCATATGAAACATTCATTCTTATAACATTATTAAGAGGTCTAATTGGTTATAATATTAGTTAGGTTCATTTATGTGTTAAAATTATATACTAAGAGAGGATCTTCAATCATTGGTATATCACCACTTTAGTGTATGTTCTATTACTAGTTTTTATCTCTTTTCCATTTTCATCACAACATGTTTAGGTATTACATAGAGTATTGAAGTGAAAAATTAGGGGAGATATGACCATTAAAACTATAGGTTTAACTTATATCTTAGGTATCCCATAACCTACGAGTCACTCCAATGTTACTTTAGGTTTGAGGTGGATGTGAATAGTCTTCCTTAAGAAGGGTGCAACCTAGGTATCTAAAATGAAGTTTTAGTGTATGTTATCCTAGAACCTTGGTTTTAGTTAAATTTTATGTATACACATGGAATTCTCCCATTAGTCTAGGTATGTGTGAGGTAATTATTATCTTTTTTATGTCTATAGGCTCTAGATGATTAGTATTCTACCATGTGTGTGGACCTCACTTGTCTAGAGGGTATTTGAACTTTGATTTAATAAATACCAATTAGTCTACCCAAAAATCCTAGGGAAAGCATGATATACCACATAACATGATCTCAATTATTTGGAGGGTCACCTAGCCTCAAAATGTGTATCTTTATCTACAAGTTTGAGATGAGTGATATGGTACCATGTGGATGGTCCTCATTGGTTTGGATACATTCCTATCTTTAAATTATGTGCTCACTCCTATTAGTTATATATGAGTGGAATAATTCCACATGGCACCATATCACTTATCTATATTCTAGATAAGTTTTAAAATTATACCTCTACCTATAGGTTTCCAATGCGCAGGATGTTACCATGTAGATGGTCATCACATATCTATATACTTAGATACCTAAAGAATTAGGCCTACTCTTTTTAGTCATAGATGAGTGGAATAATTCCATGTGGTATTAATTCAATTATCTAGATGAATAAGAGTTGGTCATTTCATGTTTTTACTCTAAAGAATGAGATGGGGACAAGTGGCTTAATATCATTAATCTAGATTCTTGTGGGGTATTTGCCTTAGCTAGCTTATAATTAGCTGAATAATTCATTCTAAATTAAAAAAACTCAAACTTAAGACAATGAATTATATCAAACAAACACATTCTAAAACAAAATAATATATTAACAAGAAAGTGAAATCATGAGAAAATAGAAGCAAACACATAACTAAGGAAAACTACCTAACTTTAATCTAATATTTACACCACCAACATTTAATCAAGGGCTATACTAAAATTTAATTTGAAGGGACATCTGATAAATAATTATTTAATAACTATCCATTCATGAGTATTGGTATGTCATTCCATTCAATGTCTTTCAATCAAAATGAGTTTTACCTCAACAACCTAGATATCTAGATAGGGTCAAGTTTGGAGTGATACCCTTTATTATCATGTGATTTATCCCATAATATAACTAAGTATGATATTAAAATGGATTTTTTATTTTAAATCCTATGAAACCATGTTTTTAATGTCACTCGATGCCCACTAAAGTTCTATAGAGCTTATTCTCATACATCCTTAAATTAGACAATGTATAACAGCCTTGAGATTGTATTTTTAGTACCTTACATGCACTCTTGCATAAAATTTAAAGTTAAAAACCTAAGTATCATTGGGAGGATGGGATCCAACCCATATATTAGAAGATAAGCAAGATTTTTAGGGAATTCTTATATCTATTTTGGTCAGCACAAAGAGTATATTTTAATTGTGAATGATATTCTCTAAGTTTATTTTTGTAGACTTATTTATGGTGTTGATCATGAACATAGCCAAAACATTCCATTTTTAGTTATTATTTTTATTATAACCTTGAGGTAATCCCTTTTTTAGAATCCCATTTAGTGCATTCAACTGACTAAAATACAAGTCCATTATCATAGACTAACAAGGCTAGGGTTGCAAATCATGTTGTTATGTTTTCCTTAAGGAACTTTATGATGTCCTTTGTTGTGTTGTTTTTGTTTAAAACTTCCTCTATCCATATTGTAAATTAATCAATGGTTTTAAGTATGAATTTATGGTAGAATGATGATTTTAGTTTCATGAATCCAATGAATTCAAATCCCCATTGAACTAAAATAGGTTATTCTATCATAGGATATAAAAGCATTAAAACATTAAATTACTTCTTGGTAAAAGCATGACACTAATGGCATGAACTCTCAAGGGCATGGATATCTCTAAAGATAGTGGGCCAATTTTACCCATATTATATAATTTTGTGCAGAGATTTATTCCATGAAGGATGGACACTACCTAATTTCTCATGGAATTTGTTGATGGATTCCTTAGATTCTTCCTTGGATAGACATATGTGTTGTTTAGTCCAAATTCTAGTTCATGAGATATCCTTGAGATTGGGTATTCCTAAATAGGAATATGGTAATGATGATGGACTTTCATCCTCTATTTTAGGAGTTATTTTGGATTAGCCTATAACATGGATATGTGTATTTGAATTCACTATGGAGTTTTCATGTAATTATAACATCCCCACTAAGATTTACTATAATAACATAATATTTTTAAAAAAAATTATATGCCATGTATTATTTCATTAGATTTCATCATAATAATCTAACTAGTTATCTTCACATACTAACTATGTTGAACATAAAATAAACATGAAACCTTTAACAATTTTTTATCACTACCATAACATGAAAAAAAACATTACTACATAATGAAATTAATTACATATAATCCATCCATGGCTGGTATAATAATAAAACCACTGATATATCTATACATGAATAAGTAATTACATATCCATTAAGCATAATTATTCAATAATAAATACAATAATAGATAGAATTATCCATGGAGTATGAGTCGCATGAACTCTAATATCTCTGATAATATTAAGTATAATTTCCAATAAGTCCTACTATGGGGAGGGAGAACATCATCCAAGTGATTTTCCACACCAACCATTGACCATTGATCCCCCACATAATTTCCCAAATAGGGAATGTACATCCTTTCACATATGGGTAGATAGTGATGGTGTGGTAATCTAGAGAAGCAAGCTATTACCCATGTGCTATAATATTTCAAATATATGATGTGTATCATAAATAAAATGTGTTCTAACATGATATCTCACAAACATGTAAATCATACATATGAAAATACAATGTCTATCTAAACATTTCTTTTCCCAAAAGTTTTCAAATAGTTATTGATCTCTAAGATCAGTCAAATTCATACAAAACACTTGATCAAATTACCTTGATATGGCATTGATGATCCTAAGTAAGCTAGTAAATTTAATGTCACTACTTAGTACCAATAATGCAATATTTGGTTAATATTTAAATAACCAACATATTCATACATATTATCTCTACTAGTAAGTATAAAAAATGCTACAATAGATGAATAATCTTTATGCATACATTTAGCCCATAAAAGGTATGAATGAATCTTTTCCATATTATTTACAACAAATAATAAACATAACAAGTATAGTTTTAATACCAAACGATTACAATAAATACTTGTACTGCATGATCTAATTTTTGTAAGTAAATTCAAATGTAATACAACCAACAATATCATAGTATATCATACATTTTACTCAAAAACATTAGTCATAATTATTTAAAATATTTATTAACTCATAAAACAAAATCCTATTCTTTCATTTATGAAACCTATTATTAGTTAGGGAGGCTTAATGCACAAACTATAGTGGCCTATCCTTCAAGATTGTCTGACTAAATTCTAGTAGTCAAATGTTATAATTATAGGGGTGCATCCTAATGTATAAACATAGTTTGTATATGTATATGATAATCCCATGTTATCATATAGATATATTTTATATCTTTATGCACCATGCATAAAATATATCCTATAATATATATGTTTTAATACAAAATATTTATTAACTCATAAAACAAAATCCTATTCTTTCATTTATGAAACCTATTATTAGTTAGGGAGGCTTAATGCACAAACTATAGTGGCCTATACTTCAAGATTGTCTGACTAAATTCTAGTAGTCAGATGTTATAATTATAGGGGTGCATCCTAATGTATAAACATAGGTTGTATATGTATATGATAATCCCATGTTATCATATAGATATATTTTATATCTTTATGCACCATGCATAAAATATATTCTATAATATATATGTTTTAATACTTAATATCTATTATTTCATAGTAAAGTATTTTTTATTTCTCTTTATAAAAAACTTATGTGATTCTATAACTATTTAAATTTTCATAAAAAGGAAACAAGACCTTCTTGATGCTTCTAATTACCTCATGAATGAGTGATTACACATGAATGAGAGTGGGATGGAACCTTTTGGAATTTATAATATATGAACTAGTCTAGGATGATAGGTTTATGTATTTGTAATTCAAAACTAAATAGGTTCACTTCACTAGTGGGATGGGTCCATGTTACCTTTGGTCTTTTACAGGACCTAAGAAAAAGGGCCATCTTAGCTTATCTCTTCTTCTGAGTGATAGGGAAAAATTCCAATGCCACTTCATTTCCCTTATCTTCCTCACCTATTTTAGGTCCTTCAATTTGTGCCACCTCAACTGTGGCTTCCTCACCCTCTTGATAAAATCCATAAGTTTTAGGAAGTTTCTTAAAGAAGTCAATCACTATTTCATATGGCTCTAAGGCAACTGTATCAATGTGTTCTACTGGGGAAGATGGTTTTGGAGGATAGGTTGATGATGAAGGGCCTTCACCTAGCCTTTCTTATAGTCTTATTTTACCTCCTCCTTGAATTTGTAGTGTTGGATATGGTGGATAACTTGGAGGTACAATTAAAGTATAGGGAAATAAATGATACTACAATGGGTTCATTATCCATCTCTCCCCAACTAGTTTCTCCTCCCTTCACAATCTTTGCTTAAGTTTGAAACCATGATGTCTACATCTAGTAAGGACTTCTTCAAAGTTTTTAGCTTTAGTATAGAAATTGTCATAAGGACCAACCATATGCTCATAATCCACCTTGGTTAACTACATTGATTATGAGGGATAGATTTATTATTTAGGTATCATTGTTTTAGTTTATGATTCTAAAAGTAGAAGGCATCCCTCTATCTAGACACACTATCCAATTACTTCCAATCCCTAATCAAGGTTCTTACAATTGAAAATGGGAAGGGATGTATAATGTATTTCCTCTTCTCTCTACAAGTGTTATCAACTCCATGGGAAATTTGGTATGTAATTTATTATTTAGCCAACTTAAGGGGAACATAAACATGGAACCTAAATGGTTGGGTCATGGTACCCTCAATCCTAAGGATAGTGTAGTCTGGATAAAACCAAATGTCTCCCATGAGATCAACATATATTTTGACAAGAGGATACATCTTGGGGATGGGATATCCTATGATGCTCTAGAATAATATGGGATATATGCATTCATAGATGAATTGTATATGATATCTATACTTAAGGATATAAATATTGGAGTAATGATGGGAGATGGTGATTCTATTATGGGAGGACCAATTATTAATACCAAGAATATGGGTTCATGCCATCAATGAGTCCAATGGATGGAACATCATCATGAATTGTTGAATTGTCCTCTTGTTAATGCCATAAAACTACCTTCCTAAGTGGATACTAAATAGCTCCCTGAAAGGTGGAGTCATATTTTATTCTATCATGAAGTATACATAATAAAACCACCTAGGGTCAACATAGGTTGTGGTGGTTTCTTTAGAGGCTCTATTTAGTAAGGTCATAATGATCTTGATGCCCTCTCTAAATTATATGATGGGTATCCTACCATCATGATTTATAGTCACATGAGTCCCTTAGATTAACCATGGTCTTAGGATAACATCCAAGCTATGCTGGGTAGTCCACTCTTTTATAGATGGGAGGTCAATAATGGCTTTGGGGAGTTTATAGTAACCTTTAAAGGCTATTAGGGTAACATCAGCAATCCTCCTTAACTTTCCTTCTTTGACAATCTAGTCATTATCAATTCTATAATCCAGAAATAAGGGTGTAAGGATGCCAATATAGGGTAGTACCTCTATTTTGGAAACAAGTCAATGAAGACCTATCAGCTGGACTACAACTAGGTAATCAAACATCCTTTTTGTGACTACCACCCTTTTCTCACTAGTTGACAAAGGATGCAACTCTTTAATGAAGAATAAAATCTAAGACCAATTCTTTATTCTATTGGCTAATGCCCCTATGCCTAATTTGATGTCCCCAAAGCATCTTCCTTCATGGTCTATGGATAGATAAAAGTTTGTCTCTTCCTTCCACTATTGCCTTACCACTACCATGATTTTAATTACCTTGGGATATGACTATCCTTGATACTCAAGATGATAATTCAAGCTTTATTAATGTAGTTAGGTCTTAAATTAGTCAAGTTTAATAGATTTAATCTATTCTAGTAAGATTTTTGAGGATCTAATGGTGAAGGTGATGGATTCCATAAATATATTTAAGCCTCAAATCTTATAAATAACACCACCTATTCCAATCATGTCTTTTTAGATGTGCCATATCTTGGGATTGCCTTTTAGTGCTTACATGGCCTTATGTGGACCTCTATGAGCATGTTTTCATGGCATCTCATGGGAATTTTTTTGAACTAGTTATTTATTTTCAAATAGAGCCTTTTATTTCGCTTTATTAGATCACGATCCCAAGATGAATGTGAGCCCTTGATTAAGATCTAGAATTCCATTTTGATTAAGCATTTGAGTCCTAGATGATTAAGTTATGCTAACTGGTGTGCTCTAGTTTTCTTAAGAAATGACTAGATGTAGTTTATCTAGTTGTTGAGCCATTGAGTTATAAGGTCTTGAGTTGAAAACTCTACCTCCACTTCACACCATTGGATTAATATCAATGATCGAGTGAGAGTTATTGATCATGATCCATGAGGTCCAAGTTGATTGGTTGATAGGTTAGTTATATATAAATTTTCCATTATTTCTAACATCAAAGACATATTGGTGAATGCCAAATGATGAGCATGTGAGTATTAATGTTAATCTCATGAGATTCCTTTAGCTAAATGGTAGAATAACATGCATCATATTCTTGATGTTCTCAAGACTTTGGGGTTGACTCAAGCCATTAGATCAAGCTCAGTGATGAAGCATGAACTATCAATTATGATCCATGAGGTTATTTATAATTGGTCTAACCTTAAGCAAACCTTTTGATCTCACACCATTGGATTAAGATCCCTAGATGAATATGGGCCATCAAATCTTGTAATATGTATGGACATTAAGTCAGTTCATAATATACATAAGCTTAGGTTGAGGGATTAATTCTTATATTAATAGTATTAAAAAACACTATAACCTAAGTTTTAATGAAATAAGCCTAAGTTTTAACATTTAGAAGGTCCCATTTTAGACTAAAGATAAAATTTTGGATGGGGATTATTTGCAAGGACTCGTTAATGTCAAAGACATCCTTAAGAATGTAAAATGATGGGAGTAATGTCATCAAACTAGATACCATATAAACTTTTATAATAAGTGGTGTTTAGCATGTACTTTGTCTTAGGAGGATATCATGCCATTAGATTAGTCTTCTAGGTGAATGCTAACCTTTGATTTATGTTGAATAAACATGAAGGCATTTTAGGATTAAACTTAAAATGAAATGTTGATAAGGCCTTTAAATATTTTAGGATGAAAGAGGGATTTAGGGACATAACATTTAATAAGGTTAGGTAGGCTTTAAAAGGGAAGGAACAGAAAGGGGGACTTAAGTATAATTTTATGTCAATGTTCAAGCATGCTTTAAAAAATAACTGAGCCTTAATGTAACATTAAACTAGGGTCTTTTAAAAGGACTAATTCCCACTAAATTTTCTCTCACAAAAATTTTAATTTGAACCCCTAGGATTTCTTGCTCTAAAACCCTACCTTCCTGCACAAAAATTACATTTTGTCATTCAATATTTATCATTAGTAGGGTTAGTTAATAAAGCATAATTAACTAGGCAATGACCCATTCCATTTCTAGGTGGATGATATCCTAATTCAAGAAATAAAAATACCATGTAAACCATGATAGGATATAAATGTTTTCAAATATTAACAAGGGCCCTATTTTGCAAAGTAGTAAAAAAAGGGGAATGTTGGTCCCAACAACAATGGCAACTTATAAGGGAAATATAACAATATGTTAGAACCTATAAACTTTAGCTTAAACAAACACATAAGTCATTTATCTCCTTTGATCCATACATCATTACATAAGTTAATTCTAAGTTGGAACAATTTTCAAATGTGTAGAATTCAAATCTTTGAGTCATGGCCTAAGCATGTTGTGTGTGTTATTTTATTCCACTTATTTTTTGTCATAAAACTTCAAGGAAACAACATCCAGGTTCATATCCTTTTGACCATTACATTCAAACTTGATAATATTTATATATTCTCTTAGAAAAAATTACTCTTAATTTAGGGAAGGCTTGGGCATTACTCTGCTACTAGTTAGGCATCTATAGCCTTGACAAAGATACCTTTGGCTCTACTCTTGGCTGTGCTCCACTACCAACTAGTTATCCATAGCCCTGGTGGAGGTTTCCTAAATCAACTTTGCCTTTTACATCTTTTGATCTAGCATTCAATTTTATTTTATTTTGGTTATTTAACAAAGGTTGGGAGCTAGGATATCCAAGTTTAAGGATTTGGTCAAATGTCTTAGCTTACGATACTCACCTTTGGTTGAAACTTGCATCTTAGACAAGGATGTGTTTTAAGTGTAAAAATTCATATGCTTTAGATTTTGAAATCTCCTTCCACAGTGTGATCCTTATTACAATAAAGTTTTGGTCTTAGGTAATGTTTTGAATTATTTGGGGGTAACTGATTTATATGTGAGTTTTTTAAAGTCTTTATATTATAACATAATACTATATTACATCCTTAGTTCTTCTTGTGTAGGATTCATGCCATCACTTGAGATCTTTGAATTTTAATTAATTTTGGGGTAGGATAACCCATGATATTTTATTAAAACAAAGGATCACAACCAAGTAGAAAGGGGGAAAAAAACAATGAGGAACAAACAAACATAAACAAACAAATATATACAAGACAAGAAAGAAAACAAAGCAAGAAAAGAAACTTACTAGACTACCTACTCTAACTCTAATCAATATTACAAATATTATTCCATAAAGATCCTTACTAGAGATGAAAAAAAGTAGTGCTTGAGATATTTCCCATTGGTGGGAAAAGTAAAATCTTCTCCTTGAATATATTTCAATTTTAAAGTGTTGTTGCCTAATATTTCTACAATTTGGTATGGGCTAATCCATAGGGGGTGAATTTTTCATGTTTGTCTTTAAGCTCTGATGCCTTGTACCAAAGGAGGAATAAGTCTCCCTATATAAATACATTCACCTTGGACCTTTTTTGAAACCATATTTTCACAATTTATTGATGCTTAATAAATTCTACACATGCCTTTTCTCTAGCATCTTCCATCTGAATGATGTTTAATAGCCTAAAGTTAGCAAGCTCTTAGTTTTCCTCCATGTATTCTTGCATGAATGATAACATAGAAATTTTTAAAGTGATGGGGAAGATAGGCTATTGAACATATAATAACACACAAGGTAAATATTTGAGTTCCTATTTAATCCTTATTATATCAGCCCATAATGCATACTTAAGGAGTTTATGCCATGTTCTAGGCTTGTCTCTAACAAACTTTTTCATGGCCTTCATGAGATTATTGTTGGTAGATTCAAAAAATCCATTTATTTAAGGATAGTGGTTAGAGGAAAACTTCAAATAAATTCCATTATGATAATCCCATTCAGTCATTTGAATAGATATAAATGCATATCCATTATCATAGACTAAGGAAACTAGGGTTCCAAATATGGTGTAAATGTTTTCTTATAGGAAATTGATCACTTCCTCTATCCTACATTATTTGGTAGCTATAGATTTAGTCCACCTTATACAATAATAAATAGAAGATAGGACATACCTCTAACCTTTAAAATAATTAGGGTTGATCATCCCCATAAAGTCTAATCCCTAATGTGCCAAAGGTTTATCCACAATCATAGGTTGTAAAGGCATGTGTGCCTTTGGTTATTTTGTGCTAAATATTAGGGACAAATGGAATTCTCTAACATATTTGTGAGCATCCTTTAATATGGTGGGCCAATGGTACCCAATCCTATGAATTTTTTGAGCTATGGTTCTCCCTAAAGGATGTCCACTACCTAGTTTTTCATGAAAAGTAGACATGGTTTGAGAAGCCTCTTCTTTAGACAAACATCTTAAGTAGATTCCTGTAAAGTTATTTCTATAAAATGCTCCATTTTTTATGAGGTAATGAGTTGCTTTGAGTTTGAATGCTCTCTTGTACTCTCTAGTCAGTCCTGGAGGGAAATTACCATTGATAAGTAAGTGGATGAGGGAGTCATACCATTCATAAGGTTATAAGTTTTATTTCTTGACTTGCATGATATGGATTTTAAGATTGGTATTGGCTATCATCTAGACTAAACCCTAACATTTCACTAGGTTGTAAATCTTCATTTTGATATCATACTCATGTAGGACTAACATCCACTTGCCCCTTCATTCCCCAAGCTCATTCTAGCTCAACATAAGCTTTATGGTTGGGTCAGGTAAGATGGCATGTACTTTTTTTATAAGGATGTAGTGTCTAAAAAATTTTACTACCTTTACCAATGCATAGGCTTTCATATTAGTCATGGAATAGTTTACCTCTACATTTTTTAAGTTGTTTCTCATGAAATCTATAGGATGGTCACTCCCATTAACCTTTTGAGTTAAGATAGTAGCCATAGTGTGGTTAGAAACAAATGAATATAAGTAAAAGCCCTTTGAAAAGTTAGGACTTATCAACATTAGGGCTTGACTGATTGCCTTTTTTATGCCAACAAAGGCCCTTTTTGATTACTCATTCAAAGAAATTTTAGCATATTTCTTAAGCATATCATTAAGAGGTTTGAAAATTTTAGCAAAGCCTAAGATGAACTTCCACATAAAGTTAATTTTACCAAAGAATTATTTCATCTCTTTCCATTTGTTAGGTAGCTCAATTTTGGAGATGGCTTCCACTCTTTCAAGATCTATAGAAATCCCATATTTATTAATGACATGTTGTAAGAGTTTTCCTTTAATGACATAGAGGATAATTTTATAGGGGTTGAGGGATATTCCATGCCTCTTGAATCTTTCAAACACTTATTATAGGTGCACAAAGTGTTCATCTCTATTATTGGAGAAAACTATAATATCATCCATGTAAATGATGATACACTTTCCCACTAGACCTTGGGAAGCATAGTATATGGCCATTTTAAAGGTGGCTCCTACATTAATTAATCCAAATGCCATTGTTTTATAGGAGTATGTTCCCATTTATTAGTGAAAGCTATTTTCATCATGTATTCTAGAGTAAATATCACTTGGTTATATCTAAAAAATCCGTCCAAAAAGGACATCATGGTAGATCTTAAAACAACCTAGATGACTTGGTCAAGAGAAGGCAAGGGGTAATTATATTTTTTAGATGCTCTATTTATATTTCTAAAGTCTATTCACAATCTTATTTCCCCATTATTTTTTTACTAGGACCAAGTTTGCAACCCAAGTGGAATTCCTAATAAAAAACATAATCTTTGCATCCAATAATTTCTTAACTTCCCTAAAGATCATGGGTTCTAGGATATGATTGATAGGTCTTTGCTTCTGTTTAAAGGGTTTAAAATTTTTATAAGGGGGATAGTATGAGTAATAACCCTTGGGTCAAATTTTTTTAGATCTTCATAGGACTCAGTAATGAAATCCTTATATTTTGTAAGTAGCTCTCTAGCTTTCCTATTTTCCATTTCAATGCAAGCCTTTCCTATGTTCACTTGTTGGGGTTGATCATGTGAACCAAGATCTACCACATGATAGTCCTTACCATTTACTTTAGGCAACATAGGTGTCCTAACAAGTTTGTCATGATAAAACAACCTTTCCAATGAAATCATCCCTTTAGGTATCTTATTGTCACTCAGTTGGATGATTTTACCATTAAGCTCCTCTTTAGGAGAAATTTATTCAGGGTCATCAATGATTTGAGTTTCAAAATCTCTAAAATTAGTCAAGAAATCCATAATTTATTGGTCATCATTCAAAACTTGAAAGTGATTTATGTTGTTAGGGACTAAGAGACATGGTACTAGCTCAATACTGATGTTAGGTGAACCATGATTAGGCATGAGATTAGCTAAAATAGAGTCAAGCTCATCAAAAAAATTATTTTATTCCCTAGGAATAAATGACATGATGAGAGCATTAAAATATTCCATCAAATCCCAAACTCTAAACTTGTATTTTTTGAGGTAAGATAGCTTATATTGGTATTTTCTTCTTATTTGGTTTACCACCAACTCAAAATCTCCATAGATAATGAGTTCCTTAACTTTATGTTATAATCCTAAGATAAGAGCTTCATACTTAGCTAAATTATTCATGCATGAGAATTATAACCTATAGAAAGTAAGATATTGATTTTCTACCAAGTCTATTAATATAATACCAGCTCCTAATCTTAATTTACACATAGCACCATCCACATACAACTTCCATAAACTAGGCATTGGAGGTGGATTTTTGGAACAAGGTTCCTTTTTAACTTCTAGAGTAAAAAATCATAAGTTAAAATCTAGGAATTTCACCTTTTCATTAATAGCATTATATTTTATTATCATGTGTCTCATCATGGGCTCCCTCTCTACCCTTATCTAATTTGGGACACCATGGTAACCATAAGTGGGAGCAATCAGTGGACATGTAACCATTCAAGGCCTTAGTCCATTATCTACTTAAGAGTAACCCATAAGCATTAGGAATATCTACCACTTGGATATCAATAAATTATTGAACCCTTGGTTCACTGGCTAGTCACATATGCACATTTAATAGTTCCCCAATGACCTTGACTCTAGATTTGTCCAATTGAGAAACCATCATACCAAAATTGATTGGGGTTAACCCAAGTTATTCACATATTCTAATAGGCATAATGTTGGTTGAGGCTCCAGAATCTAAAGTAAAATTATGCACATTCTTCCTAGATATTGTAACTATAAGTAAGAAGGTTGGGGACTCTAATTTGGTTACTTGAAAAGTTATATTTGCACTATCACTCTTAGGAGATTTCCCAAGTTTCTTGGACAAGGACTCCAAGAGTAAATATCTTTGTTCTGTAATCTAAGTTAGCTCATGTAGAGTAATATTGTCTTTGATCTTTTTCATATCTTCCACAATGTTGTAACCAGTTTTACATGAAGGTTTAGTGGTAGATTTGGAAGAACCGCCCTTAGGTGGTTCAGGATCATTCCTTGATGTAGTGTTTGGAGGATTCCTATAATTGTTATGGGGAGTGGAAGTAGTTAGTTTCTACTTTTTTTCTCTATTTCTTAGAGGGTATGTCTTCAAGAATTGTTGGAATGCATTAATATCTTTAGGGATATTCTCAAGCACATTATCCTCTTGGAAAGGGAATTGAAATGTCTCTACCATGTGTACTTGGTTAGATGGCTAGGATCCATAAGTACTTGTGTAGTATCTATATTTGGGACTACCTCAAAGGTGTTGAGTTCTTCTTTGAAATCTTTAAATTCCTTGAAAAACTCAATGCAATCGATTTGACCATGTTTAGAGGTAGCATGCACCCTATAATAGTCTAATAAAGCAATATCAGTTAGATTGATGTCCATAGTCCTTTTTATAGAGTAAGGCTCATTATCTTTATTGTTATAGAAAATTTCATTCTAACATATATTTCTAGTCTTGTTGAACTTTTGGAAAGTGAAGTTCCTCCTATAGTTGTCATTAGCATCGCCAACTTGCTTTTACAATTTCAAGAAATCTGTGTTGAACTTCTAGACCATATTTAGTATATATTCATTCTCATTATTTGGGGTCTCATAATTTTGGACTTTGTTCTTGTTAGTGTCATTGACTAGTACTAAATCCTTTTAGTTAGTGGTGTGAAATCCATTATTAACTTGATGACTTAAGAAACCTAGGTTTTGATTAGGGGCAACATGGCTGGTAGGTAATACATTAAAAGTAGCGAGCTAGTTTAATGCTGGAGAATTTTCATTATTATTTGGGAAAAGGTTTAATTTAATAATCTAATGATTAAAATTTGGGATATATGAGCCATCTATCCTTGAGGCTACATTTGATCACTACTAGCCATTACTTTAGAATAGCCTGAGATAATGTGTTGATAGTTGGGAAGGCTCTTTTTAGAAACATAGAAGTCATAGCATGGACTACATCTTTGTAAACTTCTAAATCTAAAGCCATTGTCTAACTAAACATCTTTTAGAACTAAACATTGAAGGATATAATGGGCTCATTTTCATGTCTATTAATGGTATTAAATTGGTGATAAATGATATAGGTGCATGTGATTTTTCCAAATACATCAATAAAGATAGTGTCAAAATTATTCCATGAGGTAATACAATTGTCAGGAAAATTAAGGAACCATTCATATGTATCATCTTTGAACATAAAAGGAAAACATTGACAAGTTACATCTTCATGGATGACATTTAATAACCTTAAGGCATCCTTGAAAGACTTAACATATTCTTCTATAGTTGCAACACCCATTAGACTAAATATTAATAAATTCTTTTTAGGATTATGAGGCAAGTCAAGAACTACACTTGGTACATTGATGGGGGAACTTCTAAGCCATGTCATATCTAAGTGAAAATTGAACACATGAACCCATTGTAAGGGTAAAGATCGTAGATACTTAAAACATCTATGCCTTCATCTATCCATCTTGGTTCTCCTATGAGTTTCTAGCTCATGCAAGGGATTTCTTGTCTTTGAATGTGATTTGGTCCTGATCCTTGGTAATTCTAGCTTGAGGATTAAAGATCATATTTAAAATATGATGTAAAAATTAGAATTCTCAAATAACTACAATCAACCTACACACTAAGCCTATTTTGTTGAATATTTGCTCATAAAGGGACAAATGACACTGATCTTTGACTAAGTAAACTCAAAGATGTGCTAAATTATGAAAATATGGCCATTATTTACAACCTGTGACTCAAATGAACCCAAGATTCACCAAGAATGGTCAATCTTCAACCAAAATAAACCATTCTAATTTCAAATACTATGAATTCTTAAATCTAGAAGCCATCTTGACTAGAATTTAACCATTTCCTTGTAGATAACTAAGATCTTTACCTAAAAAAGCATAAAGATATGTGAGAAACCACCTAGATCAAGGATCTTTGCACTTATATTGAAGAATAACTCATAAGGGTTAATAATCCTTTATATTTAATGCAAGAATCATTTCAATTGGTCAACTAGGCCCTCCTTCTAGCATGAGTAGGAGCCTGCCTATTTATGCTTCTAATTACATCATATGTGCTCTTTAGTGTTGATGAACACTTCTTATTTTAGTATTCAAATAATCTAGGGCATGAGTTGTAGTTTATGATAATTTTGTGATGTTTACGATGGAATAGAAGTAGAGTATGGGAATTTTCCATAATATTTATTTAAATTGGTGGTTGGGAGCCACCAAGGTCTAGATATTTATGATAATTCAATCCTACAAGTTAATCTAAATGGATATTAACAATGATATTTAAACTATATGATTTTTGATAAAGAAAATATAAAAATGAAGGGTAAGGCAAAAAAGAGAACGTGATTGTAGATTTATATCTCAAATATTATGACAAATTTATAATTACTTTGAGCATACATGAACCAATATGTGGTTTAAAATAGTATAAACTTATATTACATCACAAACAAGGAAAGCTTCAAAGAATATATATAAGCCATAATTAAGAACCAATTTTACTTTAAAAATTATATATTATAACCTGAATAGCATATGCACATCCAAATGTAGAGAAAATAAAATCAAGTATACTTAAAATATTTTTAGTTAATCTAGCATTACCATAAATTAAAAGCCCTATGACAAAAAATGTAGCTCAAAATGTAAATAACCATTCAAATTTAATATAATCATATGCAATTGAGAGACAACATTGGCTTTTAACAAACTATTTAGACAATATTTTTAAGATTCCATAGTTGTATTAAATGCTCTTTTGTATACAAATTGCTTAGAATCTCCCCTTTACAAAATGGTAATCTCTACCTACTTATAGGAAACATATGTGGTATACTAGTTAACTCTCTAAAAATACCCACATTCAAGTTAGGGACAATTGTCCTTAATACAAATATATAATCCAAAAGGCTTTCATGCCAATTTTGACAAAGGATAAATGTATGCTAATAGACTAGCATATATTTTACAAATGAATATTCTTTTATGCTACATTTATGGGACCCTTGAGTCATTATCTGATGATGTTCTTTGCCTTAGTGTATTTTCCATTGTTGATCTCAAAATAGGCTTCATTAAACAATCCTCTTCTTGACTTGCCAATGTGTCAAATTCCTTGTCACCCTTGGCCTTGAGTTCTTGGATGTATTAGGCCTCTACAATATACTTTTTGGATGTGATGATGATACTAAAAACCTTTCAATTGTCCTTGGTATGCTGGCTTTGGTTGTCTTTAATGCTCTAGATGTGGTGATTAACCTTTTTCTTAAACTCCTCATCCTCCATCAAGCCTATGACATTATTCTTGGATGGTCTTTATAATAGGTCCTTCAAAAGCTCCTCCATCCTTGCCATCAATCCTTTGTCTTCCTCTATGAAGCTACTAACACTATCACACAAATTACTCCTGTCTAGTATGCTATCTTTAATGACTCCTAGGAATGCATGTAAATTCTTCAACTTGATTATTTTGATGCATTGGACCTACTTGGTGTGATGGGCATTAATAAATTTAGTTGCCTAATCTCTAGATTTCTACCATTGAGTGATTGATGTATGTGATTTATCAATTTTATTGGTCAAGGTATTTTATCTAGGCATCAAGACCTTCAACCCTTCAAATGTGTCAAAGAAGGACTTATCTATTAGTTTCATTATATCTTTAGGAATTTAAAATGTAACTTGTGCTTCCAAGTCTTTCTTCTACTTTTATAGATTAGTGATCCTTACTACATCCCCTATATTCTAGCCAAGGTCATTGATTATTAGGCCACCACCAAACATGCCACATCATCTTGATGGATGGGATGTTCCCCTACTACTTTCCCTTGTATAAGAATTAGGCCTACAAAAGGTTCCA
Organism: Torreya grandis; assembly: GCA_037957365.1. NCBI lineage: Eukaryota > Viridiplantae > Streptophyta > Pinopsida > Cupressales > Taxaceae > Torreya > Torreya grandis. The sequence continues at coordinate 74,804 of JARHVA010010821.1, forward strand.
CCTTTTTGAAGGTGAACTCCTCAGTGCCAATGGTGGCTTTCTTGGTTATCACCCTTTCAAAACCTATTGTATCTAGATTACACATGATAGTGGCCACTAGTTCAAAGAGTTTGGGTATCTCTAGGGTTTCAATCCTAGGTCTACTTGATGCTCTTAGATCTTTCTTTTTCTTTCAACTTTCTCTTGTATCCTAAGCAATTCTCCTCTCTTCTTTCTCCTTCATGAGATCTTTGATCCAAGGTTTGATATTATCATGGGTGTCCACACCTAAAGTGCTGGTGATTGACCATGAATGAGAGTGGGATGGAACCTTTTGGAATTTCCCATATATAAACTAGTCTAGGTTGATAGGTCCATGTATTGGGAATTCATTAGTGAATAGGTTCACTTTACTAGTGGGATTGGTCCATGTTATCTTTAGTCTTTTAGAGGACCTATGAGCAAGGGCCATCTCATCTTTTCTCTTCTTCTAAGTGGTAGGGACTAATTCCAATGCCACTTCTTTTCCCTTCTCTTCATCACCTATTTGATGTCCTTTAATTTGTGCCACCTTAGCTATGGATTCCACATCCTCTTGGTTAGATCTAAAGGTTTCTACAAGTTCCTTGAAGAACTCATCCACCATTTCTATGGTTCTAAGGCAACCATATCAATGTGATATATTGGGGAAGATGGTCTTGGAGGCTAGTTTGATGGTGATGGGCCTTCACCTAGCCTTTATTCTAGTCTTCTTTCACTTACTCCTTGAATTTGTAGTATTGGATATGGTGGATAACTTGGAGGTGCACTTGAAGTAAAGAGAAATAAATGATACTTCAATGGGTTCATTTTCCTTCTATCCCAGCTAATTTCTCCTCCCTTTGCAATTTGTGCTTAATCTTGAAATAATGTTATTTGCATCTGGTAAGGACATCTTCAAAGATTTTAGCTTTAGTATAGAAACGGTCATAAAAACTAAGCATGTGCTCATAAGACACCTTGGTTAGCTACCTTGATTGTAAGTGAGGGACAAATTTATTATTTGGGTCCCATTGTTTTATTTCATCCTTCTAAAAGTAGAAGTCATCCCTCTATGTGGACATAATATCCAATTACTTCTAGTCCTTGATCAATGTTTTTCCAATCAAAAATGGGAAGGGATGTATAATTACCTTCCTCTTCTCTCTATAGGTGTTATCAACTCCATGGGAAATTTCATATGCAATTTCTTTTTTAACCAACTTAAGGGGAATGTAAACAAGCAACCTAAATGTTTGGATCATGGTACCCTCAATCCAAAAGATAGTGCGGTCTAGATAAAACCAAATATCTCCTATGAGATCAACATATATTTTGACAAGAGGGTGCATCTTGGGCATGCGATATCCTATGATGCTCTAGAAAAATATGAGATATATGCAATCATAAATTAATTACATATGATCTATATACATGAAGATATAAATCTTGAATTAATGATGGGAGATGGTGATCCTACTATGGGAGGACCAATTCTTAAAACTAGGAATATGGGTGGACACCATCAATGTGTCCAAAAAATAGGACATCATGGTGAATTTTTGAATTCTCTTCTTCTTAATGCCATAAAACATCCTTCTTACGTGGATATTAATTATCTCCCCAGTAGGTGGAGTCATATTTTCTTCTATCATGAAGTATACGTAAGAAAACCACCTAGGGTAAACATTAGTAGTGGTGGATACTCTAGAGGATCTATTCAGTAAGGTCATAATGATCCTAATGTCCTCTCTAATTTGTATGATATAGATCCTACCATCATGATTTATAGCCACATGAGTCCCTTGGATTAACCATGGTCTTAGGATCACATCAAGGCTATGTTAGGTACTCTACTCTTTTATGGAAGGTAGGTCAATATAAGCTTTGGGGAGTTTATAGTAGCCTTAATAGGCTACTAGGGAAACATACGCAATCCTCCTTGACTCTCCTTCTTTGATAATCTAGTCATTATCAATTCTACAATCCATAAACAAGGGTGTAAGGATGCCAATACATGGTAGTATCTCTAGTTTGGCAAAAACTTGATGAAGAACTATCATTTGGACTATAACTAAGTCATAAAACTTCCTTTTTGTGACTGCCACCCTTTGCTCAGTAGATGTAAAAGGATATAACTCTTCAATCTTGAATAAAACATTAGACCAATTCTTTATTTCATTAGCTAATGCCCCTGTGTCTAATTTGATGTCCCCAAAGTGTCTCCCTTCATGTTTTGTGGATAGATACAAGTCTTTCTCTTCCTTTCACTATTACCTTATCACTACCATGATTTTAATTAACTTGGGATTTTACTAGCCTTGATACTTAGGATGATAATTCAAGCTTGCTTAATAATGTAGGTCCTCAATTATTCAAGTTTCAAAGGTTTAAGCTATTCTAGTAGGGTTTTTAAGTCTTTAATGGTGAAGGTGATGGATTTCATAAATGTATTCATGCCTTAGATCTTATAGAGAACACCACTTATGCCAATATTGTCTTTTTGGATGTACCATATCTCAGGATTACCTTTTAGTGCTTACATGGCACTTACATGGACCTCTCTGAGCATGTTTTCATGGCATCTCCTAGGATTTTTTTTAAACTATCCATTTATTTTAAAATATATCCTTTTATTTCACTCTATTCTATCAAGATCCTAGGATGCATTTGAGCCCTTGATTAAGATCTAGAAGTCCA
>JARHVA010010821.1:82500-124695 GCA_037957365.1 Torreya grandis
TGATATATATAATAAAATAATGCTATAACAATAATTAATATGATCATAATATAAATAATTTACACTACATCTAACTCATAGCAATGAAATCATGTAATCAGGTAATATACAATTGTCCCATAATAGCTTATGATTTACAGTTTAGTTAAAAATTAACTAATAAATCTAACAACCATAATAATACATGGATAATTAGGTAAATATTATTAGTGAGAAATCAAGATGTGACATCCTTCCCCCCTAAATCTGATCATCATCCCAGTGACACTTATTAAAATAATTGTTCTAAATAAAAACATTATTTAGCATAAAAATAACATAGTATGACACATCAAATCAAGAAAAGAAATATGGAAATAACATGTCGAACTCATTATAGTCCTCTCAAGTCAAATAATATTTAGAGTATTAGTCCCATAATACCTTGTAATGTGACACTTATTTATTATAAAAACTAAGTTTCTGAGTGTTAATTACTCTTATTGGTTCTACCATAACCACCCTGGGATCTAAAACCTATAAAGCATTCCAATCCAACACATGTGAAGGATCAGTTATATACCTTTCAATATAAGATACATGAAAGACATTATGAAATAGAGCTAATGATGGTGGAAATATAAGCCTACATGCTATAATATTGACCAATTTTAAAATCTTTAATGGTCCCACATATCATAGTGAAAGTTTTGATGACTTGTTGAATTTAATCAAGCTCTTTTGTGGCTTAACTCATAAGAATACTTTATCACCTACTAAAAACTACCTAGTTATTCTCTTCAAAACAACATAGCTCTTCTACCTATCATTATTCTTGACCAATCTCTACCTAATTATTGTGACTTAATATTCTATTTTTGAAAGCATCTCAGGTCCAAAGAGTACCTTGTCTTCCAATTTGTCCCAACTGATTGGTGTCCTACACCTTCTTCCATATAGTGCTTCAAATGGTACCATCTTCAAAGTAGATTGGTAGGAGTTATTATATTCAATCTTAACCAATGGAGGGTATTCTTCCTACTTGTATTTTTGATCCATGTAATACATACAAAGAAGATCCTCTAAAACCTAATTAACTCACTTAGTTGACCATTAGTCTATGGGTGATATACAATACTAAATTTTAGTTATGTACCCAAAGATAAATTTAGAGTTAACTAAAACATAGAAGTCATCCTTGGATCATGATACAAAATGATCTTCTCTAAAAATCCATGTAATTAATACATTTTGCTTATGAATCTCTTCGTAAGAGTAGGTGCATCATCTATCAAATTACTTGGTATAAAATGTGTTACCTTAGTTATTTTATCAACTACAACAAATATCATGTCATACATATTTTTTGACAATGGTAACCCTTGGATAAAGTCCATATTGTTAACATACCATTTTCATTATAGTATGTCATGTGGATATAAAAATCTGTTCAGATGGACATGTTCAAATTTCACTCCTTGAAATTTTAGACAACATGACATAAAGTCTGCTACATATTTTTTGATTCCCTTCCAAAAATAAAGTGGTTTAAGTTCTGACATAAGATTGGTTACTCCTAGATGTCCTAAATATGGGTCATTATGTATTTATTTTAGCATTTTGCTCCTCAAATTTTCTCAATCTAGTACGTACATCATTCTATTGTATAACATAATACCAACATTTTCTAATTTATATTCTTTATACCTATAATTTTGAGCTTTCTTAGATAAATATTTCTTGACCTGATCATAGAAATAATCTCTTGGTGAGAATTATATCACTCTATCTTTGAAATTACTCTTGATAGTATCCAAAAGTTTTATGTACCTTCTATGACTTAAGGTATCAACTAATTTATTTTCCTTGCCTTTGATATAGTTGATATTGAAGGTATAGTCAGATAGGAAATCTACCTAGCATCTTTGATGAGTATTTAGATGTGGTTGGGTGAAGATGTATTTGAGTCCCATGTTATCAATATTGATCTCAAATAGTTTTCCCAATAAATATTGTCTACATAATTTTTAAGCATGAATAATTGATGCAAGTTCAAGGTCATGAGGGTCATAGTTCACCTTCCTTGAATCATAGGATAATACCTCACCATCCTGCATAAATACTCCTCTTTGTCCATCCCTAGATGTATTTTTTATCACTAATAATGTACCATTGGGATCAAGAAATTTTAACACTAGTGATGAAGTAATCCTTCTTTTTAATTATCGAAAAGCTACTTCACACTTATCTAACCAAATAAAATTTGATTCTTACATTACATAGAGGTAATCATATTAGTTATCTTATAAAAAATTAAAATGAATTTCTTGTAATAATTTTTTAATCCCATGAAACTCCTTACCTTATGGACATCTCTCCATAATGGCTCTTATCTTATCAAAATAAACAAAAATACTATCTACTAAAATATTGTCCTAGATATTGTACTTTTTTTAAAAAATGCACACTTGGAAAAATTTCCATATAGATTGTTCTTCCATAAATGTTGTAAAACTAGTTATAGATGTTGAATATGCCCTTGTTTATCCTTAGAATATATAATAATTTCATCTAAAAATACCAAAACAAAATGATCTAAATAAATTCTAAACACATTTTTCATGATATTTATGAATGTTGCAAGTTAATTCATCAACACAAATGGTAACATTGTAAACTCATAGTGCCTATATCAAGTTCTAAATTTTATCTTTGGAATATCCTCATATTTTATCCTTAACTGATGATATCCAAATCTAATATCGATCTTAAAAAATACCATTTCTCCTTACATCTGATTGAAAATATTATCTATTCAAGGTAGAGGATGCCTATTTTTGATAGTTTCTTTATTCAACATTTTATAATCAATGTAAAGTTAAAGAGTATCATCGTTATTCTTGATAAAGATAATCGATGCACCCCATGGTGACACACTTGGTCTAATCAACCCTTTAGATAATAACTCTTGGAGTTGTTCCTTTAATTTAACCAATTCAGTGGTTTTCATTCTATATGTTGCCTTAGACTTAGGTTTCGATCCTGGCATGATATCAATAGAGAAATTAAACTCCCATTTAGGAAGTAATATTGGAAATTCCTATGGAAACACATCATGAAAATTTTTAAGGAAAGAATAATCTTAAATTGATGGTTCCTTTGTTTCTTACATTTCATTTATCTTGATGATAAATTTTTGGCATCCTTTTCCTTAGGCATCCTAAGTTGCATTGCAAAAATCTACCCAAGACTTAACTCCCTTTTCTCACCCTTGATTAGTGTCTGATTTCAAAAATTGTCTAGGCACTCAACCTTATTTAGATAGTAGTCAACCTTGGCCTTATGCTTCATAATAAAATTGACCTCTAGGGCCATAATCATATGACCCTAATGGGGCACATATAGATCTAAAAATATTATGAATTAAGACAACATAATCTCTATTTCAACTAAACACTTGTCTACTTTGACACTAGAATCATTCTAATATTGTACCAACCATGCATTTTCCATTACTACAACATTTATATATAACTTATTTAAAATTATAGGAGCTATAAATGTATCCCCTATATCTATCAAAATGGAAATTGGATGATCATAAAAAATACCTGGTAGTTCTATTGGTGAAGCTTAGAATTTAGTTTTCCAATTATCAACTATTGAATGAATACGTTACTAAAAAGCTCCTTATTGAGGATCAAAACCTTTGTTTCTCAACTTATCCTAAGTATATTCATACATAAAATGGTCACCTCCATAGATAAAGCAACCTCATAATGGTCCCTTCCTATTAGATTGTTGGTTTCCATTGAAATTACCTTTGGAACCATTACCCAATTTACTTCTACATGAACCACTATTGAATCTAGTATTCTGACTCTTGAACTAGATCCTAGAGTATCCACTCTTATTTTTGAAAGTTGGCTTTGAACTTACAATATTTTTATTAAACTTATTTATAACCTGAGTAAGAGATTTAAACTTTTATTCCTATTTGACTACCTTATTGAAGACTTGGTCCATAGTATATGGTCCATGAACATCCACCTCTCCACCAATGTGGGGTTTTAATCCCATGATGAAATTCTTAATATTAAACCTCTAAATTTCCTAATACTGAGGTACACATTTCAAAATTTTGGTAAAATATTCCCATTACTTATTAATTTAAAAATGCCCTTTCTTTAGATTATAATAATATGTAGGATTTTTATCAAAATATAACTATGGAAGCCACCATAATTAGAATAATGTCAAAAACTACTCCCATGTAGTGGTGGTTGAGTTAAGATTCATTTCTAACTTATTATTATATTACAATGTACATGATTCTCCAAGCAACCAATATGCTCTCCATATTACTTTGGTGACCTTAGAGTAGTTTCTAATATCAAAATACTTCTCCATTTTAGTCAACCATACTTTAGCTCTATCTTTCATAATAATTCTATCAAACTTAGGTGGATCCACCTTGTTAATATCCCTAGCCAATTTCATAGTTACACATGATCTTAAATCATAAGGGACTTCTTAGTGTATCTAATATTGAGGGATTTCCTACTCAACAAGATGCTCTTCAATATCATCTTGGTGGGATTCCTCTTAAGGTCCATGAATTTCCTATTCTAGGGATATAATTTTTGTCCTTTGTTTCATTCATGGCTACAAGAATCTAATCTAACTTTGTTGCTTTCTCAATGGTAAATTAGTTACGATGAAATAGAGGGTTAATTGAATTAACATTTGAATAAATTGTTGATTGCAATTGTCCTACATAAAAAAATCCTAGATGGATTAGGCCATTCTCCTAGACTATTCGGTAACCTTTTACCCCCATGACTAGTCTCTTTCTAGTCCTAACTTGATGATGTAGTGTAGTATCTTGGAAGGTCCTAATGTGGTGTGAATAGCTTAGTATATTCCTTCTATAGTGAATGATCTAATGGTGGAAATATTTAAAAAACCTCATAACCATACCTCATGTCTATTTCAATCTTTTGAAACACTTCAAGCAAGTTTTAAGGTGAATTTGGAGATTTTGAGGAAAAGGCCTAGAAATAGGTCTTGAACTACAAGTGAAGGATATAGATAGTTTCCAAGGTGTTTGAAAATTTAGAGAAAGGAAGGAGGTTTTAAAAAAACTCTTATATTTTCTTTAGTTAAAAATGATGTCAAGAGAAGCTCATTTCCCCAAAAGACCTCCAAAAGTGCATTAGATGACGTGAGAACCTTCAAAATAGAAACTCTAAGTGAAAAAGTAAATTATTAGACAATTAAAATTGGATTTTAATTAATTACACCTCATTATATCATTTTCCCCCTATTTGTACATGTTCAAGGCCATTTCAAATCATTTAGAGTGGAGGAGAGGAGTTTGGGAGCAAAAAGATATATTTTTGAGCCTTTTAGAGCTTTGGATAAATAGGTTTTTTAAGGTTTTTATTAATTTAAGGGATTAAATATAATATTAATTCATCCATAGTGTCCATAATATCCTCTCTTAGGCTTATAAAACCATATTCCATCATGAGAACAAATAGAGGCAAGGAAAACCTATTAGCTACAAACTAGACATGAAATAAGTTTTCTAAAGTTAATAGAGGTTCAATAAGTTTATAAGGTTTATATAAGGAATTAAAGGTAATTTACATCATAAAAAATCTTTTCCAAGTGTTTTATTATATTTTTATGATTTTGGTTCTTCATGCTATTGAAAAACCATTTTGGGCAGTCTTGGATACCTCTTGGAGAGCCTCAGGTTTTCACTCGATATGATTAAGAGAGATAGATTTGGGCCAAAATGTTTTGGGAAGTGATAGGTACCCTAGTGTCCTTCCACTATTTGGAATTTGTGGTATGGTTAATCTCCCCATCTTTATGAACAATCACTAATAATGTAGGGGTGTCTAGATGGCATGTTCATCTAGACAGGGTCCATGTTTTCTTTTATTTATTTGCTTCATAATATCAGGGAGAATAATGATTTTGATTAAGTTTCACTTGAATGGATAAATTCTTAATGTACAATTTTCTTCAATGAATTTTTATTCTTGGAATCTTGAGGAGTGAAAATAATGGTCTAAATCTATGTCTTAAGTAATTAATTAGATTCAAGGTAATTAGAGTGATTCCACTGATATCAAGACTTTAGCATGATGGTCTATTTCCTCTATGATATAGAAAGTTTGAGCCCCTAAGTCTTGTATTAACATATTCATAGCTTTATTGAGGTAGTTTTAGAGTTTTGAAGTATTGATTATAGGGCTTGTATGTGTTGAGGAGTTTCATAGTGCATGTAACATCTATATTTCACTTTAAGATAGTTGGTTTGAGTGTTTCACAACCATTATTAATGTTTATCACCCTTATGCACTTCATTGCAATCAATAGTCTCCTATGTTGAAGAAAGTGGTTGAAATTTCCCCCCATAGACATAGTTCTAAAATAGGATTGGGGGCACCTTGGAGGGATTTGAATCCACATGAAGAGTTTTTCTCTGGTTTTAAAGTGTGAACAAAGTCCTAATAACCATGATGTCTCATAAACCTCTCAAATTAATGCATATACCTCATACAAAGCATAAAAGTTGCTTCAAGACAAATTTAACTTAAAATATATAAGGTCAATCTTGACCCTACATAACTTCATGTTATGGATAGGCCTAAGAGAAACTAGGATAACCAAATCATCTTGATACTTCATTTTAGGAATACTATCAATGTGTCAAGATAAGAAGAATGTGTTTGGTTGAGTAGGGAAGGAGATTGAATGAGGTTTGACCTTCAAGTAATGGTTATTGAAAAATTATGGTATGTAAATCATTACTCAATCACAAAGAATCCTAGAAGATGCTCTTAAAGATGACTATGGTAAGGTGATATTTTGATAAGGAAGGTCTTATTTTCAAGTAAGAGAAAGTAGTGGAAAGGTTTCAAACTGAATGGTGGAGGCTTCAAGGTTGAGTAATTACTAACTCTCTCTAATCCTCTTTTTAGACCTATTATAGACAAAGTTTTCACCATTGGAGAGGGTTACTCAGGCTCTCTCCAACTAAGCTACACAATGGGAACAACTTCATAATGTGGGTATCTTATAGTGAGCTTGAACCTTTGAATAAGGCTAGCTTCCTCTTAATGGATCACCTGAACTAATTATTATGCTTAAAAAGGGTTATAAAGGGGGAAAAAGGGTTAATAAGAGAGATAAAAAGGTGATACACCAAATTTAAATGAGAAATCACATAATAATGAAACATACATTGAGGAAGCATAAGAAAATACTAGCTCTTAAAATCTCATAAACTAGTTAATTGCATAAGTATTTCATAGACTCAGCTTAGGAAGCAATGGATGAAAAAAGGAAGAATTTTGAGACTCACACTGAGCTTATATTAATGGAAAAAATAACACATCTATACTTGAAACTAACTTGAAAACAACCTAAAATAGACAAGAAAGAAAGACAATGGACATGGAATATTCTCCTTCACAATGCCATCATGCACAAGCTTATTAAACATAGTTCACATGTAATAAATAGGTAAATAAAGTCTTTATTGCTTCAATAGGTCTTTCATATAAATTTTGATAGGGTCTAGCCTTATCAAATGACAGTCTCTTACTCTTCAAAAAATGAGAGAATCAATTTCTTATCAAAAGTTAGAGAGAGAGACATACAACAGGGAAGAAAATGGGAGATATAGAAAAAGGGAGAAGAGAGAAAGGGAGCACGCCATCTAAAATATAATAAATGAGTTACCACCACTCATCAATGAATGAACAATCACATATTTATCTAATCAATACTAATCCTTTAGCAAAAAATTAATTTTATTTATCCCAATATATTTTAAGCTTTCTCATTGGTTGAGATACATAATATAAAACAAGAAGTTGTTGAGGATTATAATCATGATCCTACTATGAAGGAAAAGACCCAAAAAAACTATTAAATACCCCAAGTACATTCTCTAACCACCAAATCTCCTTTTTTTAAATTTATTCCATATTCCACTTTGATTCATTATAAGGAAAAAATCCTTATATCTCTTGATCTAATAGATCCATGACTATATTTATAGGTACCTATTTGTCAAGGATATAGCTATTTTGAAGGATGAGACACTTCTCCATAATATCACATCTACCCATACTTCAATATCTAATCATATGTCTTACTATAGATGAAAACCAATCCCATTTATGGGTTTTATTATATTCATCATATCAATTAAAATCCTATTACGCTACATAGCCTCATTCTTGAACTATATTAGGTTTAAATAAACCTATTGTACCTTTGAACCTTATTGAAGCTAAGAAATCATTATTTGCATAGGTCCTATTTAAATAACAATGATCAAAGTTATGAAAAAACATTGCAACCTCATAAAATTGACCTTGTATGTTCTAAATCTTTGACCAGAGGTCCTAATTGAGCTTTAATGGTAGCCCCTTTGAAATACATGTTATGCATTTACCTAGATCATATCTAGATCTTAGTTCTACGTATTTACCTATTAGGTTTCATGATATTATGTTGATCCTACATATCTTCCCATTGACATCCTTACCACACCCTTTATCATATTTTAAAAATATGACTATCATAAATTTAGACACGTATCGTTATCTTGTGCATCCAAGAGATTGATTGACTTTGCTCCATCAATATTTGATTAAAGATTACCAAATTATGACACTTGGTAACCTATATTCAATATATGGAACCTACTATCAAATATTCATTTGTTTCATGTGATTATGCCACATGGTGGTCTCATGTGTATTCTAAGTTCCTTAACCTTTTCTCCTCATGTGTGCCATCGATCTTTATCTATGGTTGAATACGTGCCATCGATATTGCTTCTACGTAACCAAATGTGTACCATTTATCTTTTAGTTAATTAATAGTATGCCACTTATCAACCTCACATTCATCCTTAGGATCCACTAACTTATTGACCTAATGCTCATCATTGATCTGTAATTACATGATTAAATGTGCATTGTATATCTGCTTGGGCCCACTAACTTGAGATTTTATCTATGTGACATTGAAATATGATCCATTCTAGTGAGATTTTGAAAATTGTCATCTCTATATTTATTCTCCATATCCTTTGAATATTTTAAATTTAAATGGTCATTTCCCATGGATTTAACTTGATGTCCCTGTGCACGTCTCACTCTACTAGTTTAACTTTAAAAGGCTTATATCTTGAGATAGATAACTCATCAAGATACCAATTTTGAATAGGATATTCAAGGAATGGAAAACATCATATATATATACATATATATATATATATATATATATATACATACATATATACATATATATATACATATATACATATATACATATATATACATATATATATATATACATATATATATATATACATATATATATATATATATATACATATATATATATATATATACATATATATATATATATATATATATATATATATGTATATATATATATGTATATATATATATATGTATATATATATATATATATACATATATATGTATACATATATACATATATATACATATATACATATATATATATATATATACATATATATATATATCTATCTATATATATATATATGTATATATATATATGTATATATATATATATGTATATATATATATATATATATATACATATATATATATATATATATACATATATATATATATACATATATATATATATACATATATATATATATGTATATATATATATATGATCCTTTATGTTTGATAGGCCTCCTAAATACATTTATCAAATGTGTAACTAGACTAACTTATTTATTCCTACATGATGTACCATAATGGTTTAGCTCCTTGAAAATCATTTGAATCACACTTTAAGCTTACTTTAAGTGTTTCAAAAGTTTTGTGAGTGATTTATGATCTCCCCTTGAATTTTATTTACTCTTTCGAATCATTGGATCATTCGTCAGTAAAGCTCAACTCAGCTTCCTCAAACCATATTCAGTCAAAGCTTCTTATGTGGGATAATTTTGGACAACATTTTTGGTGACATCCTCAGATTGCATGTCTATTATGTAAGTGACTAGTAGCCTTAAACTATATATTGGGCATGGATTCTCAAATATTTTCTTATCATCTAATCATGAAAATGATACAAGGCTACCCCATTCTATAACATTTTCTTAAAGTATAAAGGATTAAAGAAATAAAAGCAACAATGTGAAAAAGAAAAGGATGATCTTGTCCACAATGAAAACCCTATCAATATTAAAGAACATAAAAAAATGGAAAGGGAGGATAAAAATGAAAAGGATGAAGTCAATCCAAAAGAGAACACTGTAGATTTTAGTGAAGTTTGGCAGAGAGACAGTAGGATTCCCTTCATGAATTCGGCCAAATGCAAAGTAGATGCTATTCTTCAAGTGGATTCATGGATGTATAAGGAAATAATGGGCCTCAAGAAGAGAATGGAAATAATGGAACATAATCAAGAAAATGATCAGAAGAAAATCAATAATTTGGAAATACAGATGAGAGATATTCCTATCAAACTTAAAGATTATGAGAATAATCTCAAAAAGCTCATTAAGGAAAGTAGGATGAAGATGGAGGAGGTTACTTCTAACATATGTGATGCTAATGCAAACCTTGGAAAATGAGCTAATGAGGAAATAAAATCCTTAGAGGGGCTAAGTAAGAGGACCAGATAGAGCTCGAGAAAGAAAGCAATGCAAGGGGCTGCTACATTGGCTACAATATCCATACAAGACACTGTTGTGATTAGAAAGGAGGTGGCAAAGATGATCCTAGAATTAGAAGAATAGGGTCTTTTTATTCTTTTTGTTCTGGTCCTTTTTGTTGGATGTTTTAACTAGTTTCATAATCTGGTCCTTTGTTTCCTAATGTATTTGAGTTTCCAAGTCTGTAAAACCTGGGGTCTTTCCTCTTACTTTCTTGTTTTGTGGTTTCAGGTCCCTGTAAAACCTATTTTTGATGCTGCTCTGTAGTAGGTGATAGGTTTTTTTTTCCTGTGGTTCATTATTATTATATCATTCTTCCTTTGTTTTAGGGTTTTGGGGTCCCTTCAAAACCTATTTTTACCTTAATCTAAAACAATGTGCCCAAGGCACTTAGGGAAGGGAAAACATAACTGAAATGAAATGTGCACAAGACACTTAGAGGAAAACATGAAATCTACTCTAATATGTAAAATATTATAAAATGAATTTAAACTCTTTTAATAATAATTCTTTAAATAAATGTCATTGACTAGGATGGGTAATTCCTCTCCATGTAGTTGGGCAAGATAAAAAGCATTATGTTATTTTCATCCATAGATCAAATAAGGAACACTCCACAAGATGTCAAATTTATTATGGTTTCCTATCTTGGCCTTATTTAAATCCTACTTGAGGAATAGATCCCATTATTTTAAGTCCATTTCTATGGATCTCTTGTGAAAAGATTTATTGACTTGAGTTTGATGTGACTCTAGTGTCCTCATTACAAGGTCCTTAGTTTCTTTTAGCTCTATGATCTTTACCATCCTCACACTCATAGGTTTACTCTCCATTAGCTCAAGGTGATGGTCTAACTATAAGGTAGGTAATTCAAGAGAAATGTGCAATATATTTTACCTCTCATATACCAATACAAATGATGAGTTTCCAATGGAAACATTAGGAGTCACTTTATCATCCCACAAGGTGTTTCTTAGCTTATTGTGCCACACTATATGGTTCTATTCCATGGTCTTATTGACAATACTTATTAGGTTCTTATTTTTGGACTCTTATATTACATTTACTTAGGGGTGGTAATTATAATTTTAATAAGGTAGATACCTAGCTGAATTGCCCATTCACTTGTTCACATGCCAACAAATGCTAAGGCATTATCTAAAATTATTATTGTTAGTACATCGAACCTAGTCACTATGATATCATAGAAGTCCAAAACTATTGTTTCATTTGATTATTTAAGGGAAATTTCTTCAACCCACATAGTGAAGTAGTTTATGGTAATAAGTACTCATTTGTGTCCACCATTAGAAGGTCGATTAATCATTCCTATGAAGTGCAAACCCCACTACATGAAGGGTTATTCAACCTAAACCAGGTTAAGAGGAAGGGATACCAAACTTTGTTTACATAAAAAAAGAGTACACTTTTAGAATCTTATTACACATGAATAGGAATATTTGAATACATTGGTTTAGTAATAACCAACTCTCATCACTTTTGCTATTGTTGTGAATAGAGCAAAATGGCCTCCTACATGCCCATCATGAAATTGCTCCAACACTTGATCATAATTTATGAATCTAAGAAGAACAAATGAATAAGGTATGGAATAAATTCTAAATTACATTATATTTTATTTTTCCATTCCTTGTGGGTGCTAACATATTATCAAGAATTATGTCATATCCTTAAGTCGGCTAGTGTGAGGTGGAGGTGCATCTATTTGTGAGTTGTCTTGTGTCACCAAGATAACTTATTTATCTTTATAAGTTTCATAAATCATATTATCACATAATTATTTGCCTCTAATTATCTTCGTGACCCTAATCTTTATGTCATACTCCATGGCTATGGTAGTCTAACTAGCCCTCTTCTTGATTAAGTCCTTATTAAGGAAAAAATTCCTCACTACAAAATGAGACACCATAAGATGAATGTTGTTGTTGGAGAGAATTGGTCTAAATTTTTTTAGGCTTCTCAAATATTTAATAACATACTTTTCTACAAAAGTATACCTTATATCATACCCCTTACGACCTTGATTGAAAAAACAATTCACTGCTCAAGTCCTTCACCATTATTTTACATCAAAATAGATGATATATTATCAATATTGGAAAAGGTATACAATATGAAATCCCTTGATAAATCAATATTAATGAGTGAGGACGCTTTTTCAATGGCTTTATTAATATCCTCAAATGTTTTTGTACCTTTATTTGACCAAGTGAACGCTTGGTTCTTCTTCAACATGGTAGTGATGGGTTTTACCAAGTTGGAAAAAATAGGTATAAACCTTATCATAAAGCTTATTTTCCCCAAGAAACTCTAGAGTCCCTTATTGTTTTTAGAGAAAGATAATGCCAAGATGGCACTGATTCTATCAAGTTCTATGAATAATCCCTATTTTGAGACAATGTGTCCTAAGAGCTTGCCTTCATGAATAACAAATACATGTTTCATGGGAGTTAAAGAGATCTCATACTCTCATCATCTTTCCAAGATCAATATCAGGTGATCTAAGTGCTCACTATCCTTCTTGGAGAAAACTATGATGTCATCCACGAAGACTAGCACCATTTATATAGTAATCCTTGGAAATCCACATCAATTTGTCTTTGAACATTAGCCTAAACATTTGATAAGCCAAAAGGAATATTTTCATAAGCATGCATGCCCCACTTTGTGGTGAAGGTAGTATTATATTGATCTTCTTCTCTTTCCAACACTTGGTTGTAACCTAAATACCCATCCAAGAGAGAGAAAAATTTTAAACTAGAAACTATTTGAAGGAATAGCTCCATGGATGGTAAGGGATAATGATCTTTCAAAGAGACCCTATTAAAATTCCTAAATTCAACACACAACTGGATTTCCCCAATTTTTTTATAGGTACTAGGTTGGCTACCCATGAGGAGTGCTTTATGGGAAAGATGATCTTAGACTCAATCAATTTAGTCAATTCTTTCCTCATAAGATCTTTGATGTTTGGTTTGATAGGCCTTTTATTTTGCTTAATAGGATTGGAATTAGCCTCTAATTCTATAATGTGTTGGGCTAACTTGGGATCAAAACCTATTATGTCACTTTATTCCCAATCTAAGATATATGTATATTCTTTACAAAGGTTAATGAAAGCATGCTTCTCAGCCTTAATGCTTACCTTTCCAAGCTTGAGTAGCTTTTCCTTAAGGATAATAACTCTTTCATAATTCTCTTCATTAGTTGACATAACTACCTTGTATTTTCTTATATGATCTCCCTTATGAAAAGGACTTTCAAAGGTGACTAGCCCTTTAGGATGTTTGTTATACCTTAGTTGAATAATTTGATCTTCATATTGATGTTGAAATTTATCTTGGTTAAATGAGGAAAAATCCACATCCTGCTACAAGAAACAAGCAATTTGCTTATCATTGTCAAAGACCTACCAATGAGATTCATTGTTTGGAACTAAGGGTCTTACCACCACTTTGTCATGTGTTTTCACTTTGTATTTTTTTATTTCATTTAGGAGGTCAAATTGAGCTCCCATAACTTCTAATCTATCAAAATGCTGATTTTGGTTCCTTATCACTAGTTAGATGTTAAAGGCCTCAAATCCTCAAGAATGACCCACACTCTATGTTTTTAAGATCTCAATAAAGAATTTTTTTGTGATATTCTAGCCTCTGACTTGATTCACTACCAACTCACTATCTCCAAACACTCGTAACTTATTTATTTCTCTTGTTATATCCCCTTGAAGACCATGGATAGGGCCCTCATACTATGTTGCATTGAAAAATCAACTAAATTGGAACATGTAAGAAGATAAATAATTATCATTGGAGGGGGACACTATAATTTGACATGTACCTACCCCTATGTTTGCTCCTTGAGTCATCAAATAATTATTTCCATAAACCACCAACATCTTCTTGAGGCCTAGCAAGGGATGGAATATATTAAATTTCCTCGTGAAAGTAATAAACACCCATGTCCCTTTCTTTAATAATTTTCAAGGGGTAAATTAACTAATTTTTACTCAATAACTCATCAAAGAACATATCATGTATCTTCTTAGGATGAGTTTTTATATCTTGGCCAACTAGGTGGTCATCTTCATCTAGGATGGTGTAGTTGATGTTTGAGATATTAGTCATAGAAGGTTCTATGTGAAATTATGAAATAGGCTTAGTTTTGATGGATACATTGGTCCCATACCTTATCATGAAATCCATGTAGTACTAATAAGATACTAGATAACCCCCGATTTTTGATGTGAAGTCTTTCGATAAGCATAGAGAAAAACAAGGAGGCACATCTAGAATCAACACATATTGAGACATAGAGACACTAGGATAAGCATGCAGTGTCAAGTTTAGTCCTTTTATGACACTAGATGGTTTGGTGGAATATCCATCAAGCTACATAACTCCCTTAGATTTGGGTTCATACATCAAACCATGTTTATATACTATTGACTTTGGCATTACTATAGTATTAGCTCCACTATATACCATGAAATTATGTAATAAGTAGTCACCAATGATTATATAAATGTAGAAGGGATGATGTTTGAGCACCTTATTTTATTTCCCTTCATTAGGGCTTTTGGTTGCATTGGTGAGGACTACACTTTCTTTGACTAGTGGCTTCTCTAAAACATGTATATTTGATAATTATTATTGAAGGATATCCACCTAGCTAGGCATGGACAAAATTTCCCACATTATCACACTCGCATTGGATTTCTTCATTTGGTCAATAATGTTGTTGGGTAAACCACCAAAATTTGCTTGTGCTTTGTGAGTTTCAATTATACTTTGAACTTATGAGTTTTGTGATACAAAGGCACTCCCTTGGTTTTAATTCTTTGGATCTATTAGAACCTTTGGAAAAACTTTATATTCATTTGGATTTGATATTAAAGGAGTAATGATAGGAAAATCTCTAAATACTTATTGGTTACCATCCATATTCTTTCTTTTAAATATTGTATTAGCTACCACTAGAATATATGCTTGGATAGAACTAGCCTATTAATTAAGTGCATAGCATTCTTCTTATTCATAATTAACCATTGTATCACCCAAATATTTTGGTTCTCCATTAGGTTTGTGGATTTGTTGAGGATATTCTAGTTTTTTCATCATAGGCACCTTTGTTTTCTAAGCCATAAGGGCTTGGTTGTATCTATAGCTAGCACCTTAATGCCATTGCTCATTGAAAGCTTGATTGAACTTAGTGTTTGTGAAATGGATTGGAAAAAATACTAATTCTAAGGCATAGTACCCTTAACTTCTTAAGTAATGTTGTTCTAAGTTGGGAACAAATTAGTATAGGTACTTGCAGCATCTGGATTATAATGGTTTTATCAAACATAGTTAAGTTATCTTTATCCATGGCCTTGTCCTTGAAAATTTCCTTTATAGGGTGGCATATTTACTTTATAAGTCTACTACTAAGGTTGATATTCAGTTTGATAAGGTCTATTAAATTGAAATTTTTTCCTTTTCACTTTAACCATCTCATTTCCAAATGATTGAAACATGTTTTTAAGCTCTTGGAAATTCTTGTTTTCTTGGGAATCAATAGATTGACTAGTGGAATATTTTTCTTGATTTGGCATGGGTATAGTAGAAATTATTGGAGTAAAATGAATAACAATAGGAACTAGTTGAATTTTAATAAATAAAAGCATTGATGGTCTAGGTGTAAGCTTGCCAATTTGAACTAGACAATTTTTTTCTCTAATTGCCAGCTCATAAGCATTTGGTAGTGTATTACTTCCCCTAGACTGAATCATTACTTCAATATCATTATTGAGATATTTCAAATATTAAATAAAATCAAAGTTAGGAGTAGGCATAATAGAGATTGATGTTATATCCTAGGTCTTCTAAAATCTTATGTTGAAATCTTACACAACCTCATGAGGAGCCCTCTTGATTATGGCTAGTTGCTCTACAAGTGATAAATGGTCACTTGTGTCTTAAAATATCTTACACAATGCATCACCTAACTAGTCCCATGATGTGATTGAGTTGGTAGTAAGGTTTTTATACTAATTCAAAGCTTTACCTTTGAAAGAGATGGCCAATAGCCTAATAACCATGTTTTCCTCAGTTATGTCATGAATATTATAAAAGTTGGCTATGTCTTTTAGATGCTCAAAAGGGATTGTAGATTGGTATTTAGTGAAATAAGGAACACTTTTAAGAGCTAATAATGGGATAAGATCATATTATTGGAGGTATAAAGGACTATATCCATTGAAATTCACAAAATGAAAAGCTCTAGGGGCTACCATGACAATAAAAGGGGATAACAAAGATATTCTAGTATAATTAGACCTTGAAATTAGTTTAGGAGGAAATATTCATTTATATGGATGTGTATTTTCAAATATTAACATTTTAACTAAGTTTGAAGTTAATTTAATAAATTCAAAATGAATAGCTCTAGATGATGATCTTATAGTCACCTTTGGCAAGAAATATAGTTAATGTTCTACACTAAGATGTTGAGTGTTGCTTTTGGAGTCACTAAAATCTATAACTACTATAAATTGGTCAAACTAGCATCAAACTTGACATATCTTTTTGAAAGTGTTTCCCATTAAGTGTGTTAAAAACTATCATAGACGAACTTTACACCCTTGGAGAGGGTTTGTCAAGCTCTCTCCAACTGAGATACATAATGGAAACAACCTCAAGTTGTGGGTATCCTATAGTGAGATTAAACCTCTGGAGAAGGCTGACTTCCTCTTGACGGATCACCTAAACTAATGATTATGCTTGGAAAATGGTTATAAAGGGTGAAAAGGTTTACTAAGAGAGATAAAAATGTGATGCACTAAATTTAAATGAGAAATCACATAATCATAAAACATACACTAAAGAAACTTAAGATAATTCTGCCTCAAACAATCTCATAAACTAGCTCATTTCCTAAGTATTTCATTGACTAGACTCAAGAAGTAATGAATGAAATAAGGTTTAATTATAAGACTCACACTAAACATACATTAATGTAAGAAATAACACAAGTATAGAACTAAAACTAACCTTAAAACACCCTCAAGTAGACAAGAAAAAAGGACAATGGAGATGGAAGATTCTCCTTCACAATGCCATCATGCACAAGCTTACTTAACATAGTTCATAGGCAAGAGATAGGTAAAAAAAGTCTTTATTAATTTAATAGGTCTTTCACACAAATTTTTGTAGGGTCCATCCTTATCAAATGAAAGTCTCTTACTCTTCAAAAAATGAGAGAATTAATTTCTTATCAAAAGTGAGAGAGATATACAATAGGGAAGAAAATGGGAGATATAGAGAAAGGGAGAAGAGAGAGAGAGGGAGCACACCATCTAAAATATAATAAATGAGATACCACCACTCATAAAATAATTCTCAACAAAATTTTAATCCAATTAGGACTAATCCTTCATCAACAAATGACTTTTATTTGTCCTAATAGATTTTAATCTTTCTCATTAGTTGAGATACATACTAAAGACAAGAAATTTCCAATGATGATGAGTCATGACCCTACTATGGAGGGAAAGAACTTGAAAATATATTAAATTCCCCAATTTATTTCTATAACCACCATATATCTTTATTATAACTCTATGTCATTTTCCACTTGGATTGATTATAGGGACAAAATCCTCATATCTCTTGATTTGATAGAGCCATGACTATATCTATTTTGATTGGCTATAGGTACTTGGTTGTTGAGGATATAATTATGATGAAGGATGAGACACTTCTCCATAATGACACATATACCACTAATTAAATATCTAAGCATAAGTATTACCATAGATGAAAACCAAACCCATTTATTTCTTTTCCTAAAGTCATCATATCAATGAAAAGCCTATGAGGCTACACAACCTCATTATTGAACATTATTAAGTTTAAATAAACATATTCTACCTTTGAACCTTGTGGAAGATAATAACTCATGATATGCATAGGTATTATTTAAATAAAAATTATCATATTTACAAAACAATGCTACAACCTCAAAAAATGGACCTTGTATGTTCTAAATCATTGACTAGAGGTCTTGACTAAGCCTTAATGGTGGCCCCTTTGAAATACCTATTCTAGATTTACTTGGATCGTATATGGATATTATTTATATGTCTTTACATAGTAGGGTTCATAATATCCTTTTGATCTTATGTGTATACCCATGTGCCATGCCATTTATCATATTATAAAAATATGAATGTCATAAATTTCGATAAGGATCGCTACCATGTGCCTCATAGAGCTTGACTGAATTTACTCCATTGATATTTGATTTGGGCTTCCCAAATTATGGAACTTGTTAACCCCACATTCAATATATGGACCCTAATATCAAATATTAATCTAGTTCATGTGCTTATGCCATGTGGTGGCCTCACATGTAATATAAAATCCTTGGCCTTTTTACCTCATACATACCATTGATCTTTGTCTATGGTTGAATTCATGTCATTGATCTTCCTTCTTCCTAATATAATATTCACCATTGATCCTTTAGTTCATCAAGATCATGCAACTTTTCAACCTCATATTAATCCTTAGGATATATTGACTTATTAATTTTATGCTCATTGTTGATCTCTAATTGCATGATTAAATGCACCTCTTATATTTGCTTGGGCCCACTAACTCAAGATTTTATTTGCATTTAATTGATCTATGATACAATCAAATGATATTTTTACACTTTTTGGCTTCACATTTATTATCAGGATCCTTTTAATATTTTGAATTCAAATGGCTATTTCCCATGGTTTTAACTTGATGTCCCCGAGCATGTCTCACTATGTTACTTCAACTTTGAAGGAATATATATTGAGATAGACAACTCATAAAGATAGAAATTTTTCATAAAATATTAATGGCATGAAAAAAATAATCTCTATGTGATCCTTTATCTTTAAGAATCCTTCTAAATACATTTATCAAAGGTGTAACCAGACTGACCTATTTATTTCTACATCATGTACCATGATGGTCTGGCTCCTTGAAAATGATCAGAATCACACTTCAAGCTTGCTTAAAGTGTTTCAAAAGTTTTATAAGTGACTTTTGATCTTTTTTTAAATTTTGTTCTCTCTTTATATTCATTGGATCATTCATCAACTAGAGCTCTACTCAACTTCTCCAAACCATATTCAATCAGAACTTCTTATCTGGGCCAATTTTGGCCAACAAGACAACTATCATATTTAAGCCAAAATATGCACCTAAAATGATCCTATTGGATTAGAAAATGGCAAGAAGTGGAAATAGGTCTAAGTTAGTATTAAGAGGTTTATGGGAGTGATAATCATGAGGATATATGAATTGATATTAGGATGGAATAATCATATACTTAACAAAATGATGAAACATATGTAAATAAATTAATCAAAGCAACACATATTCATTTCGCTCAAAAGACACCTAACCATATTTTACTTTGGAAAAGGAGATGTGTTGATGTTTTTTTCAATGTGTAAAATGTCAAGTATGGTTGATGGGTTTGTGTTTAATATATGAATAAAAGATTATATGGAAAACCAATGAAGGAAATGTTTTTTCATCTATAAAATCTACCTCAAGATACCTACAACCTATAGTCATATTATCAATTACATAGTCATAATCCAATGGAGTTATAGAAATATATTAAAGGGAATTTCAATTAAAATGACCTTAAAATGAGGCTATTAAAACTATTAAGAGCTCATTGTGCAAGTGAAGGACTCATGGACACCTTGTCACCTATATAATCTCTCCAACCATCTTAAATCTTGTACACAATCTATACAAAGGTAAGAAGGGGTTAAACACATTCAAATTTATGATGGAGGAAAAGGATATTCTCAATAATTTAATACATGACTTCTTCAAAGTATTTGAAACTCTCAATAAGGTCTCAAGGTCTCAAAAATGTTCTTTGCTGAAAACACTATTATGACTTTGACAATCCCAAACTATGACATCTTAATGTATTTTAAACACTATAACAAGAAGGTCATTATATTGTTGATAATATTCACATGTATGTTTATCTAGGGTACATGGTGAATATTTGAATGTTTGGTTGGGAATTAAATAAGTATAATGTTTAAACATTTAGATAGTTAAAAAATGACCCTGTTACATGGTGAGTACCCTGCTCTTTACATATTCAATATTTTGTTTATATAGTCAAATGCCAAGGTATATTTTTTGTATTTTTTATGAAATTATTGGTAAAGGGTTAGTGAAGTTTTTAGCATGTACGTATAGGTAAAATGTCTTGATAATAAGCATTTGAGTGTTTGGAACCTATTATGTACAAATAAAACCCCTTCTTACATAAGTCACATCTTGTTTACATAGTCCAAGACATGAATGAATTTGATATTATGATATTAATAAATGAGATTAAGGTTTTAAAAGTCACCACTATGAAGTGTTTTTAATATTAGAAGGTACATAGTTCCATAAACCCCTACACAATCAATTAAAAATACATAGCCCTCTATTTTTTGGTAATTAGCATCATTGACAAGGTAATGTTAGAGTTATAACCTATTGGAGGAGATGTGTGATGTTAATAAAGACCTATATATGGCCTTAATTTCCTAGGAACATCTTTAAACTCAATAAAGTGAATTTAGAGTGCTCTTTGTATGCACGGTCAGGTGTATTAGCCTAACTAGGGTTTCAAAATTTAAAACTCATAACTTGTATTTCAAAACGCCAAATTACTTGAAAATTAATATTATAAAGTGATTTAACATCCTATAAAATATTTTAAATTTTTGGAGTTGGTAATAGGACCACATGGTATGGAACTAGTAATATGGGTGTATGATAGGGCTTAATATGCCTAATAAAGAGAAGGTTTACAAAGGAAGTACTAGCTAGGTGTGGAGTTAGACCCTAAAACATTATAAAGACTTGTAAAAAGATATAGGGTGGTGTAAAATTCCTTTATATCTATAAGATAACCTTAAGAATACTAAAACCAAGAGAAAAAGCTAATAAAAAGGTTACTAGCCTAAGGTTACTACTAAGAAGTTGAGGTGATGAAATAAGATATAAGAATGGAGATGAGAGATTGAATGGGGCTTGAAAAATTTTAATATGATCTAACAAGATCATCCATGAAGGTATATTTAGTCCTTGAAACCAATAACTATATTAGATACTCATGACCTATGAAGGTTACCTAGTGAGAAGCTAGTAAGTGAGTTGATAAGTAATAGTGAATGAATGAAATGGAATGGAATGAATTTTGTTGATTGATATAATTAATGAGGGGACTAATGAAAATTACCGATGATATTATGGGGTTTGATGATAGGATAATATATAAAGGTACAAAGCCTAGTGACAAATGAAAAGACATAAACAAAAGATTAAACCTTGAGAACCAAAATTTCAAAAGGATATTATTATGATCAGATGAATAAGAAGATGATGAATGTTGAAACTTTTCCCAAGTACCTCTACATTAGACATAAAAAAATGGGTCCACCTATAGCCAGGTTTAGCAAAGTATGAGATAGTTTTCTTTGATTCGAAGCAAACTAATAAAGTGAAATTTTAATATAGTTGATATGTATATGGGACATTTTTGTAGGAGTTAAATGGGTATAAAGTGTCCAAAAGAATCAGATTATCATGAAAAGTCTTAACTTTAATCCATAGTTTGGCCTAAACACCTAGAATTTCCACATATAGTTGTTAGGACTACCATATTACTAGTGAAGCAAACATGGATTAAGAAGCTAAAAGGTTTTTTGATATCCAATTCAAGGTATAAAAAACCTAAAAATTTATGTTACATGTATAAGGGGGTTAATTAACTTAGATGAAGACTTAATTTCAAGTTAAAAGGACTAAAACTCTGAGCTAGGGTCAAACTAAGCTATAGAACTTGAAACCCTAGGAATGACAAATGGAGTCAATCAGAGGAGTTAGAGAAATGGTTCCTAGTAATTTTAGGTTTGTTATGATCATGGGGTATTCTCCAAACATAAGAAGTACTTATTGAAGGTATGAATTATTCCTAAACATAAGGAGTCTATGTATAGTAACTTTGTTTAATAGCTACTTATAACCAACATGCTTAGTTGGTTATGTTTGGAAAGATTGGTCTTTTAAATAAGGTTTAAACATTTTATACTTAGAATACAATTTTGAGGTCACTTTTAATGTGAATATATCACACTCCACATAACATAAAAAGGAAATCAAGTAAAGGTAAAGTTGACAAGATGCCTTATGCAAATACATAGTCATAGTTGAGGGTTAAGTTGGAGAAATTAAAGGTTAAAAGGTGTTTAAGAGGTGATCCAACTTCCAAATATGGTTTATAATTTCCTTGTGACCTATTAAATCCCTATATAACTTCAATTTTACTTAAATAACAAGGTAAGTTCTCATTTTTTTATTACAGATTTGAGGCACCCTCACAATCTTACACATAGGTAGCCCTTTTCTATTTTTGAGAAATTTGGGATTTTCAAGACTCTACAGGTGGATTCAAACTATGAAACATCATGTAAATAGTATCCATGACTCATTCAAGATTATAATTCCATATTCAAGGTCATACCTATAGTGTAAGTACATAGTGTTTTGTTACAGTCAGAATCTAATTAGGAAGGTAGTCTTAAGAGACCATGGAAACAAGAGGAAGTTTATGTAGAAAAGGTAAGTTAAAAGGGATGCAAATGAATGGTAAAAAATTTAATTAACCCTAATATTATCCTACAAGTTATTCAAGCCCTGAAACTCAGTATTAATCTTAGAAGCTAGTATTAAGGCCTAACATGCCTACACCACATGAAGGCACATTCAAACCATATCAATTAAATATGACACCTTATTTAGGTATTATGAGATGTTTAAAGGAATGAATGAGTTATTTAAATCATATGGGAATGATGGAGGAGTCAATTTCATTCTCAAGGGGAAATTCAAACTTTTGAAATCTTAACACTTAGTTCAAACCTTCTTTTCAAATGCTCATATATTTCATACCATAAGGACTTAGGAGAAATTATTTTAGTATTATTTTATCACCCATAATTACTTAAAATTATTTTTTTGTTGATTTTGGTTAAGGTCTTGATTTTTATGAATAATCATTGAGACTTTAAGCAGGCCTAGAATGCATATAGAACCCCATAAGCAAACTTTTTTACGTATGTATCTTTACACACCTTCATTATGGGAACCCAATAATTTCATGTATGTTAAAGGGGAATATTGAATAATTATGTATGTAAATAATTTCTATACTTTTATTTTACATTTTATAAACAATCACTAATAAGGTAAGCTTATCTAAGCTACTAAAGGAGCCTTTTTTACTAGTTTTGGGTTTTTTAACTCATAAGTTCATAAAATGGCCTATAATCACTTGGAAATAACATATAATTTGTATATTAATATCTCAACCTCATGTATAACCTATTTTTAGAAGATGTTGGCATGTGTGGGTGCATAGGAGACCCAAAATAACCCAAAAATGCCTATTTTTTTAGGTGTTCAAAGGGAGAAATGGTATAAATTCATGGAAGAGTCATAATGGGATCTTAATCACCATTATAAGACACTTCGATACATTAAAAATCATTTTTAGGGTGTCTTACTAAGATAAAGGATCAAAACATAAGTTTTTGATAATTTGTGAATGGTTGTAGGTTTAATAGTTATTTACACCATTATTGTAGGTCTTGAACATGGAATAAATATTAATTTTATTTCTCATTATAATTATATGGACGTTTTTAAGTCTTATACATGTTTAGGAGTGGTTTTCCTGGTGATAAATGGCCTCGAGAGTAGATTCTTGTATAGATGGTTGAAGGTGGATCAAGCTTGCAGACCTCCATCAATGGAGTCTAAGAGATTTGAAAGTTTAATGGTGTATTTTATAGGTTTTATGTGTAATTTTTAGCTGAGAATAAAATATAACACCAAAATTAAAACACTCAAAATTAACCTTCAGGGTCTGTTATAAGCATAAAGTGCTAAGATACCTAATCATCATGTCAAGTCATTTTAGAAGCCAAGTGGAATGGGGTGTAGAAGAGTAAGTTGGAGATTTTGGAGGTTTGAGGAGAAATTTGGAGCATTAAATAAGATATATATTCTTTTAATACTTTTCTTCATGTTAGTGGAGTGTGACATCATCATCCTCAAACCTTTTTGTCTTCTAGTGCCTTTTTAAGACAATAAAAAGGCTTGGAGACCCTTTTGATCCTTGGAGGTTAATTTTATGAGAGAGGATCAATAATTAATTAGTAAAAATGTAATTGAGACTCCATTTAATGTGGTTTATTGGAATTGATTGAATTATGATAGCTTGCTTCTCATCTCTCTCTTGCCTTTTCTCCTATATCTTCCATTTCTTTTGCATTTGTTAAATATACTCTCGTTTGACAAGGTAAAACCCTATCAAAATTTTATAAAATAGTATTTGAACTAATAATACGTCTTTTTTTGCTATATATTATTTTTATCTAGTTTTATAGTTAGTTTTTGTATAATTGCTTTGTTGGAAGGTGTCTTTCCATGGTAATTGTCCATCTTTCTTACCTTTTTGTAGGTTTTCCACCATTATTGTAGGTATAAAACTTGTGTTTTCTAGTCATTAGTGAAGGTATTGGGTGAATTTCATACTCCTCCATAATTCATCTCTTACATAGTGGGCCTAGTTTTGGAATTACTAAAATAAAATTACCATTTAGAGAGATTATGTGAGTGAGGGTTATCTTGAACTACGTCAGTTTTAGATTCATACAAATTAGAGAGTCTTTTATTTTTGTACATCACCTTTTCTATGTCTTGAGTCATTCCTTGTAACCCTTCTATCCTTTTTCCATGTATAATTAATAGTTTAAGTGGGATACCAAGAGGAACAAGCCTTCTATGGAGGTTTAACCGCATCATAAGATACCTGTAGCCTGGGGTTTTCCCCATTTTATAGGTAGGAGTGAGAGAGCCTAAATAAATATCTCATGAGGGTGAAATTGTGTGCTATAATAGTTTCAAAAATTCTTTGTGGGACCACATTATAAAAATATTTATATATATTAATGTTGGTCTTGATCCATTTATAGTAGTAGTTATAGCCAGACTCTCAACATATTGAGACTTTGAAGAACACTCAGCATTCTAGTGGCATAATAATACCTATCTTTCATGCTAAAGGTGACTACAAGATCAGATTCTAGAGGTATTCCTTTTGAATTTTTTATTAATTACATTTTAACTCATCAAAAATATTGAGGATTGCAAACACTCATCCCAATAAATGAAACTTTCCTCCTAAACCAATTTCCAAGTCTACCTTTGTAAGAAGATCATTATTGGGACCTTTCACTACCATGGCTGCCCCTAAATATTTGCCTTTTATGGATTTAAATGGTCAAATTCCTTTGGAACTCAATCAATATTACCCTATCCTAGTGGTATCCATTAAGAGTGTGCCTTACTTCACATGAGACAAATATAAAACCCCTTTTGAGCACATTAGAGATATAGAAAACTTTTCCAATATCCATGACATTAATGAAGAAAATTTGGCTATCATGTTTTTAGCCATATATATCAAAGGAAAGGACCTAGATTGGTATAATAAACTTGATCCTAACTCCATAATAAAATGGGACTAGTTAGGTGATGATTTTTTTAAGAGGTTTAAAGATAAAAGTGACCACTTGGCACTTCTTGAATGGATGACTATGATAAAGAGGGCTCCTCATGAGGTGATGTAGGATTTAAATAATATGTTTCAAAATAGATGGGATAGGATTTCAATATTTTTCATGCCTAATCCTAAATATGAATTCCTTACTATCTGAATTCTCTCAATAGTGACATTATAGTGATGATATATTTTATGGGAGGAAACATACTACTAGATGCTTATGAAGTGGCAATCAGAGCAAAGAATAACCTAGTACAAGATAGAAATCTCACACCTATGCTAAATATCTCCTTGTTTACACAAATTCATCCACCTCCTTTTTTTATTCCTCCCCTTGCTACCATTCCTCCTTTTCCAACATTTTCTACAATACCTACACCAAAATAGGAAAAATCTTCAACTAGTCAATCTAGTGACTCCCAAGAGCACAAGAACTTCCAAGAACTCAAAAATATGTTTGAAACCTTTGGAAATGAATTTTTGAATGTGAATAGGAACAAATATCAATATAATAGAACTTATCATCCCCCACATCATCCTCAATAGTATTACCAAACTAATAGGCCACCCTTTAAGGTAAATTTCCAAGGACAAAGACAACCTAATCATGCTAGGAAGAACAATTATAATCATAATTATAAAACTTCTTCCAATTCATTAATACCCATTAAAAATAACATTACATAAGAATTTGAGGGTTATATTGCTTAGAATCAGTCATTCAATCAAAACATTATCCCAAACATTGATTTCAAGCAAGCTTTCAATGATCAATGGTAGTAGGTTGCTAGTTATGGTTTCAATCAGGATTTAATGGCTTAGAATATGGAAATTCCTATGATGAAAAAACAATAAGAGAATCATCAATGCCAAGGACCTAGTGAATGACCAAACCAAGTGGGTGCTATAATGGTTAACTATGAACAAAAAGAGTGTTATGCTTTCAATTAGCAGGTTAGTTCTAGATAAACAAACATTCAAATGACATCTAACGCAAGGTTCAAGAGAATGAACATGGAGGCAAAATAAGAAGAATTCAAAGAGTCTCCTACTCTTACTCCATTACTATAAAATATAATTGAGCCTACTACCTACACAAAAGTTCCAATAACTCAAAAATATTAGAACCAAGGAAACACCTTTATACCCCAAACCTCACAAGTGCAAAGCATGGTTATGGCTCCCAAAACACAAAAAAATGTCAGTGGATTTCCCATATACATTTTTGAGCAAATGAATAATTCCAATTTGAGAATTCCAATGTGGGATATGCTTTATATACCTACTCAAGTGGATATCCTTCAAGAGTGTTTGTCAAATATCAATGTTTTTGAGAAGCCACCAAGCAAGGAGAATGTAGTTATCACTAATGCAACCAAAGGAAATGAGATACAATAAAACAAGGTGATTATACATCCTCCATTATATGTTATTTAAATAATTATTAGATCCTTGGTACAAAAATACATTATAGATAGTGGAGCAAGTACTTTAGTGATTCCAAAATTCATAAAAAATCAACTTGGTTTGAAGTATGAACCCCAATCTAAAGGAGGTTTATATCTTGATGGATATTCTACCAAACTATTTGGTATTATCAAAGGAATAAAATTAACCCTACATGTTTTTCCTAGTGTTTTAGTGGCTCAGGATGTAGTGGTTCTAGAGGTGCCTCCTCACTTTGCTCTATCCTTATGTATAAAATTCACAACTAAAATTGGGGGTTACCTGGTAGTAGATTGGTCTTATATGGAGTTTATGCTAAGGTATGGGACCAAGGTGTATATCAAATTTAAGCCTATTTCCCACTTTCACATTGAGCCTTATGGGTTAAGTAGCCAAAACATCAATTATACCATTCTAGATGAAGAAGACCACATTTTTGGTCAATAACTAAATAATCATATTAAGGGGATACCTGATATGTTATTATATGAGTTATGGATTGAAAATAAGCCACTTGATCCTTTATTATGTGTTGAAGAAATAGACATGGGATGTTATTGCAAGCATGAAGATAATGAGTTCATGTCATCCCTCACTAGGCCATAGGAGGATACTAGTGGATTATGGAGTATGTTATTTGATGGATCAAGGAGAAAGAATGGTGTAGGTGTAAGTGTAATTATAATATCTATATAATTACAAATAATTTTATTCATACATGTTTTAATTTAGTTTCTCTTGTAATGTATCTAAGTATGAGGGCCTTATCCATGGTCTTCAATGGGCTAGTAAGAGGGGAATAAAGTATTTGTAGGTATATAGAGATAGTGATCTGATAGTACATCATGTGAGAGGTAAAAACATATTCAATAACCCCTTAATTAATTTCTAAAAACATATAGTGTGGGGCATAATTGAATATTTTGAAGCCTCCAATATCCAAGCAATGCTAAGAAAGCAAAATCTGCATGCTAATAGTTTGGAAGTTTTGGGAGCTTAATTTGACATTCCAAATGATTTGAAGAAGTATATAATAGAGCCACATGTTGAAGTGATAGTGAGACATATTGTCACCAAATATTTCACCCTAGAAGAGGGTGTTCAAACCTCTTTTGGGAAACATGGGAACACTTCCAAGTATGTGGGTGGACCTATAGTGGAACTGAGCCTCTAAATTTAAGGGCTAGTTCCCTGAATGTATCTTAAAGTGCTTATCGCCTAAAATAGTTAATTGATCATGGGGAGAAAGGATATAAGTTGCATGAAATTAAATTATTATAAAGGGGTTATACACTAATATAATTTCCATGTGATCATTATACTTATTTCACTAAGAAATAAGGCATACAAGCTAACTTTTAAGTCCTAAGAGATTCTAATATGAGTGTTCCAATATGAAGGTGAGATGCATGAAGTATATCCAAGGTAAGTAAACCATAGGATAATTTAAAAAACTAATTCTCATTTTACACTTAAAATATAGATCCATACACTTGACAACACTTCATAAGACCTATTATAATAGTAACTCTTGCATAAACATGAGAGGATAAGGAAATCAAGGATATTAGATTATCACTTAACCTCACCATACATCACTTTACACACTTAGAAAAATATTCATAGACTCAAACCCAAACTTGAATTAATGTTAAAAGGAAAAATAAAATGTCACTATAGAATTTTTTCACCATAAACGGAGTGGAATTATCTTATAAGATCAAAAATGGCTACTACTTATATAATTTGAGAGAGAGGAGAAGAGAATTAAGTAAAAAAGTTCAAGGGTCACAATGACACATGTCAAGGAAGGAAAAATAGTTAGATTATATAAAAATGGAGTGTGAAGTAGACCATGAATGTATAATTATAAAAATTTCCATATAAACTATGAAAAACTCACCAAAATGGCATAGAGATTCTTTGTCTAGTCTTTGTGAAACTGCCTTCATCATGGATCACCTTTCTCACTTAGGAAACTAGAACAGGGAGAGTTAAAACATGTGTACAATATTAGGGATCTTGAAAACATGTTACGATAGTCATAAAAGGTTATCCTAAATACTATTTATCTTCTAAAAACTTGTATTCTTCATCTACAATCATTCATTTGTCTCTTGGACCTTGTTCTTCACATTTGTCATCCCATAAACCCTAATAGTCACTATTTATATTCAATATATGTCCAATACTACCTATGATGGATGGTTTAATATGGGTGTTTCCATACCCATATACTATTTTCTCTTTCCTAGGACTTCAAGGTTTACGATATGATCTTAACTAAACTTTGATGGTGGCATATGAGTCTCAAGTATTTACTTTACAATAGAATCTTTTGATCTTACATGTCTACCTTTGTGGAATTTCCTTGCCATATTGTTCATTTCAAATTAAAATATGCCTTTTATCACTTTGGACACATGTATTCATATCATTCCCCCTAGAACATGATCAAATTTACTCTATTTATCTCTTTATGAATCTCTTGGCCTTGACTTTCAACATCGATCACTGATATTTGATATGGATCAAAGATTGTGACATTTGGTAGTCCCATGTACCCTTTGTGGACCCTAATACTAGTATCTATATGAAAAATCATGTTTATACCACATGTAATTCCTATGTGTAATCTAATCTCATTGATTTAATGGCATATTGACCCCCAACTACACGATTGAACATGTATTGTTGATCTTTGATCAATGTAATCAAATATACACATTTGATCTTTGGTCTATGTGATTAGATGCAAGTCATAGATATAATATTAATTCACCATGATCATGGCACTTGGAAACATCACATTCATTCTCAAGATCCTCTGAATTATTGAATTCATGCTCACCATTGCTCTTTTATTTCATGATTAAACACACACCATCGATCCTTAATCTTGACTCATCAACCCTAATCTTCAACATGGATCATCGATTAAACTTTGTACATAAAAATAGACACCATAAATATTTATCTAGGGTACTTGTTTTATTTAGTTCATTATCACTCATTTTCCATCGATCTTTGATCTTGATTGAGCAAGGCTTTGACACTTGGTAACTGAAAGGCTAATAAATTCCATAGTTATATTTATTTGAATCTAAATGGTTATTTCCTATTACTAAAATTTTAAATTCCCCAATCTATCCTTATGATTCATATTGAAAATCCTCATATTCTTCAAAAAATATCTTTTAACCATGAAGTGATTTAACTAAGGTAATTTCTCTTTTTCAATGCGATGATCTTCTCCATAGCACCTATTGGTAACCATTCATGGTGGATGATTGTGCATATATAGGAAATAGGTCATTATATTCCATCCTTGTCATTTTAAGAGTTATTGGTCACTCATATGAAAATGGATGGAAATATAGGAAATTAATGTTTGGCATATCAAGTTTTGTTGAACCACCTTTATCTAAACATCTTTCATGTCTCTGAATATTTGAACACTGTGAAAACTTGTCACTTTCTTATATGACTCTAAAATTACTAAAAACTATGGACTATTTATACCATTAAAAAGGTTAAAAAAATATTATATGACATTAAATACACCATATAACATTATATTAGACCCCTATATAAGTTTTTGACTATAGGGGTGTTGACCCATTTTGACTTATGGTAAAAAATGGTCAACATTCCTAGAGATTTTTGAGGGTGGTATGCTTTCTATGATAAAACCAATTTCCTAATCCTATCCATTGGGATATGTTTTAACCTTTACACTATATTGACAAACAAAACCAAAGGAAAGACACATAAGAAAAGACACACAAAATAAACACACATGTGTTCAACTAGAACACTTATGGAACATAACACAACTTAAAGAAAACTCACACCTAACCTAATATTTACAAGACTAACCTTCAATTCCTAAATAACAAGGTTTATAATTGTATCCCATTCATATGGATAGGTAATTCCTCCCCATTCATCCTTGATAATTGGAAAGAGTTTATTTGTTTGTATTTTATGATGACATATAACCCACTTCATAAAGTGTCAAAATGTGTATGTCTCCCTTGTTTTTCTCTATCTTCATCCCATTTCAATAATTTGTCACCTTACTAAAATATTCTTGGAGTTTCCAACTTGTCAAAATACCTCTTAATTAGTATTTGATGATGTTCTATAGTTTTATGAGCTTTATCTCTAATCTCTTATAACTCTATTAATTCTACCAAAATTACCTCCATTGGAGTGTTCTCAAGTAACTATAAATGATGTGCCAAATATAATTTAGGTAGATATTATGATATATACATCCTATATTACCTTCCATAGACAAGAATAAAATGAAAATTCCTTATTGACCTATTGGGAGTTATCCTATCAGCCCATAAGGTTTTCTTTAATTTTTTGTACCAAGCCCTTTGATTATCTTCCAATGTATTCTTGATGATTTTTATTAGATTCTTATTAGGATACTCAACCAACCTATTACCTTGAGGGTAGTACTTATATGAGGTAATAAATTATATGCCATTAGTATTTTCCCAATTGGTTGTCTTAACACCCATAAAAGTAGAGACATTCTCTAAAATAATGGTATAAGGGGTACCAAACCCTATTATGATACACTCATATAACTCCAAGATAAAATTCTCATTAGATTATTTCAAGGCCATGAAAGGTTGATCTACTTATATAGGATTCAAAGGAAGGGATACAATATTTTATTTTCCTACAAAAATGCACATTATACACACCTTCTTACCCAAGCATAATTTTTTTTGAAGAGCTTAGGCCAATAATATCCTACCCTCATGATCTTGGTAGATGTGGTTCTTGGAGAAAATTGACCTCATATTGTCTCATGATGGAACTTCTCAAGTAACACTCCAAATTGATCATTATCAATGCATCTCAATAAAATACCATTAATGTATTTCCTAAAAAGTACACCATCCACAATACAAAAAGGTATAGATTGTGATATAAAATATCTTATTTTTTGTCTATTTATACCATTAGGATACTCATCAATTTTAATAAATATGATAACATATCAGTTCAACTTTTTAGAAGCAAGGAACCTGTTGGTTGGGAATAATCATGATTAACCAGATCCTCTTCCTCTAAATCATGGAGATTTGGAGCTATATGTTCACAAAGTCCTTTACCACTTATCAAATTTATCACTTTGATATAAAAATCATATTCCTTTACCTTTGTAATCCACCCTACCCTCTTTTTAGTAAGGTATTTACTCAAGAGAAACCCTTTGGTACCAGGATGAGAAACCATAAAATGAATCTTGTTGTTTGAAACCATATTCCTAAAATTCTTTATTCCTCTTATAATAACAAGGAATTTCTTCTCCATAAATGTGTACATGAATTCATAATATTCCAAACCTTGACTAAATAATGCAATTGGTTGCTCCACACCTTCATCATTCTTTTATGTTAACATGGATAATATAGTATCAAGGTTAGAAAATTAATACAACATGAAGTCTTTAGCAAAATTAGGGTTCACAAGAGTAGTATCTTTTAAATTTGCCTTTATAATGGCCTTAAAATTTATCTTCCCTTACTTAGTATAAGAAAAGACATGATTATTATTTAGCATAGTTGTGATAGGTTTCACCAAAGATGTAAAACTAGGTATAAATATCCTTAAATAATTTATCCTACCTAATAAACTATGGATACTTTTTTAATGTAAGGGAAATGATAGTTTTATAATAACCTCCATCCTCTTAGGATCAATAGCTAAACCATATTTGGAAATAATATGTCCTACGAGCTTGTCTTATGGATAATAAAGATGCATTTTTTTGGATTAAGAAATACCTTTAATTACTTACATTCTTCAAACACTTTCCTCAAGAGTTTTATATGTTTATTATTATATTTATAAAACATTTTTATATCATATATATAAACTAACAACATCTCATTAATCAAACTTTTGAAGGCCATGTCCTTTGCTCTTTAAAATGTGGAACTAACATTTGATAAACTAAATGGCATATTCCTATAAGCAAAATTCCACCATTTTGTGGTGAATGTTGTGTTAAATTTATCATCCTCATTAAATAGATTTTGATTATAGCTTGAATATCCATCTATAAGAGAAAAATGTTGAGAACTTGAAACTACCTATAAAATCTACTCCATTAAGGGTAAAGGATAGTGATATTTGAGTGATACTCTATTAAGATTTTTAAATTCCACATAAATTATTATCTCTCCATTACTATTTTTAACAATTACATGATTAGCCACCCATGTTAAATGTTTGATAATAAAGATAATTTAAGATTCAAGGAGTTTGGTAAGATCCATCCTCATGAGTTGTTTAACCTTAAAGTTGATGGGCCTTTATTTTTTCCTGGTTTAAACCCAAGTTATAATTTAATGGTATGGTGTGATAGGATAGGATAAAATCCTTTTAAATACTTATATTCCAAAGAAAATATATCATTAAAGTCTCTACATAAATCAATGAATGTTTGCTTCTCTAATGTATAAAATACCTAGCCTAGTTTGAGAAGTTTTTCTTTAAAAATCAAGACTCTTTCATAGTTCTTCTAGTTTGCAGAGATACTCACCTTTTCCTTATTATTTTAATCATATTAATTTAATATAATTTATAAGGTCACCAATCCCTTAATTATATTTTTTGTTCTCAGTTGCACAATATGATCATCATATGTTTCTTGGAGTCTCTTTTGATTTATTATTGAAAATGCAACCTCATTTTTTAAGAAGTATGAAATGTGTTTTTCACTATAAAACACTTAAAAAGACACCTCATTATTAGGTATTTAAGGTATCAAAACTATCTTAATTTTATATTTCTTTCCATCCTATTTTATGGTGGATGGTGTATCAAACTGAGCTTCTAACTGAGCTTCTATGGTAGCTAGTCTATCAGCATGATTATTCTACTCCCTTGGAACCTATTGAATGTTGAATACATTGAAGTATTAAATAAAATAATATACCCTATGTTTATATAGATTAATAAAAGTGTTTTTGTAAGAAAAAAAATTCCTAACTTGATGCACAACAAATTCACTATCTCCCTATACTTGAAAGTTCTTGATTCCCTTTTTTTGTTGCCCATTGAAGGCCATTAATCAAACCTTCATACTCAACCACATTGAAAGTGCAACTAAAATGGTACCTATATGAAACATGGAATTTTTTTTTGGATGGGGATACAAACATGAGACTATCTCATACACCAAAATTACTTCTTAAACCATCAAAAAACATTTTCCACATCTCATCATCCTCACCTCCTTCCTTGACAAGTAGAGGTATTGGTATTCCTTCTTCATGTATACAATACACTCCTAAAGCAGTTCCATTCATGAAAGCATAAGGGTTATGAACATAATTTTCTATACCATAATCATCCAAGAAAAAATCATAAAATGACCTCAATTTTAAAAGATCCATCATCCACATTAAGCTCATTCTTCTCATGAAAAACACAATTCAAGGTAGAACTTGTTTTAATGTAAGGCTCAATGTGAAATTTTGCAAGGGGTTGAGTTATAATGATCAAATTGGTTCCATAACTTATCTAAAATTCCAATAAAGACTAGTTATATGAGATATAGACACCTATCTTGGATATAATGTCTCTTGAAAGGTAGATTGCAAAGTGGGCTAGGATGTAAACAATAACTATGTCTTTAAGGATAGGAAATCTAGGATAATCATGAAAAAAGACATTCAAGTTTTTTATTAACACTATTATATTGGTAGGTTTATCATATATTTTGAGTACTCATTTTATATGACGCTCATATTTTTGGCCCAAATTATCAGCTACAACTTTGGGCATGACTAAAGTAGAAGCTCCACTATCAACTATGCAATTATGTACCAACTTGTCACCCATAATGAGAGTGAGGTAGAATGGTGTAGGTTTCTAAAATATAGTAGATGGTTCAATAATGGTTTTTGTGTAATTTTAAATAATAAAATGACTATGAATTTGACTTGTAAGTGAGGGACTAGTGGGAATAATGGATAACTACTTTTGTAACAACTCTTTTTGACAAGGCAACTGGAGGACATCCTAAAAAGATATTGATGTTTTATAAATTTTTAAAGAATACACTAAATTTAGGGAATTAATAATCACTTTTTCATGAATCTTTGGAGTCAAGGAAGTTGTTTAAACTTGAAGAATAGAAGTTCCTTGATCATATCTTGATATATTTTGACTTGATGGAATTGTAGGTGTGTTTGGAACTGCCTTGCCTACAACCAAACTTTATTACCTTAGAGGGATATTGGATGAGATTGTAGGAATTATATTATTACATCTTAGAGCCTTTATCTTGGATATAGTGTTTTATATAATATAATTTCCCTGATTTATCACAAAAGTGTCCACAACTAAGAAGTTGGTGAAGATCTCTCCTTGAAGCTATCTACCTTTATTTATCTTCATCATGACTTCATCTTCAGTCAATAGAAGAGGAGTGACTCCTCTTTGATAAATAAGATATTTATCTCTATTCTCATTTTCATTCATAAATTTCCCTTGTTTCAAATATTGTCCTTACACCAAGTTTTTATGCTCTGGTACCATCTCCCTTACATTGGTAGTAGAATTGGGATTGTACACATTAGTAGGTATATTAAAGTTAGGCTACCCTTAACCTTTTCCTATCCCATATTATTGACCATATTACTATTGATAGGATAAAGATTTTGGTAGGAACATTTTCAAATTTTATCTTACCTAAGTTGAGCCCTTAACATCTAAATTTATACATCTTTATCCATGACATTATCTTTTTTGGGGGGAAAAACTCTAGGCTTGGTATTAGGATTGGGAACTTGGGCCACATTTGGAGTATTAGCAGAAGTATGAGATAATGGAGGTATGGAAACCTTAGGAGGTAGCCTTACAACTTGAATGAGACAATTTTGATCTTTGATGGAAAGTTCATATGCTTTAGTAAGAGAGGAACCACCCATCGATTAGAGAATGATATAAATTCTAATGATAATATCTCTCAAGTAGGTAGGAAACACAAAACTAAAAGGTAGCCTCGTGGGAGGAGGAATCTATACTAGGTATTTTAAAATCTCTCATTGAAGTCATGCATTTATTATTAAGGGCCTCTTTTTATCACATTAAGATGGTGTATGAGAGAGATATGGTCACTTTCATCTTAAAAAATAGAAGTCAACAACACTCAAAACTCTTCCCATGATGTGATACATCTACCAGGAAATCCCTATACCAATCAAGAGCTTTCTATCTAAGGGACATATAAAGGATTCTAATGGAAATATTATCTATAGTGACATTATGGAAAACACAAAAGCTAGAGATATCCCTGATGTGTTCACTAGCTATAAAATGATTGTCACCATTGAATGTAGGAGCACTCTTTGTGGCATTAGGGGTAATACAATCATATGCTTGGAAATGAATTGGATTTTATTATTAAAGGCAGGAAAGACATTCTATATAGCCATGTTTTATTCAAGTTATTAAATATCTTAAACCTCTTCACTCTCTTCACTTCCTTCACTTCCTTAGCTAGAAAAATTTTCTTGCTCCTCAAAAGGCATATTAGGATGAGGCTATTTAAATTCAAGAGGAAGTTTAAGTTGAATAGGTGGATTAAAGGGGATGAACACTCTAATAGATGATGACATCATAAGAACCATGAAGTATGAGAGAAATTTTATGAAAAAAAATGACCTTAGACTAGATATTACCTTAATGGAGTTACCAAATGATGAGTAGCACACTAATTTATAGATGATGTTATCAAGACCAACATTCACCTTGATAAGTTATCTTGAAGACAATGCATCCCATCAAGCATGCTAGAACTATTGTCACAAAAATATTACACCCTAGAAGATGGTGTTCAATCCTCTTATATATTTGGGAAACATGGGAATAATTTTAGGTATGTGGGTTCACCTTTAGTGGAAGTGAGCCTCTATATTGAAGGGCTAGCTCCTTGAATTTATCTTAAAGTGCTTATCACCTAAACCAGTTTATTGCTTATAGGGAAAAGGGATAAAAGTTGAATGAAATGAAAATAATTTAAAGTAGTGATACATGAGTATGATTTACATATTAAAATTATACTTGTTTCACTAAGAAACAATACATACAATCTAACTTCCAAGTCCTAAGATATTCTGACATGAGTGTTTCAATATAGAGGTGAGATGCATGAAGGATATCCAAGGTAAGTGAACCATAGGCTAGTTTAAAACACTAAGGCTAATTTTACACTTAAAATATAGACCCATACACTTGAAAACACTTCATATGACCTGTTATAATAGGAAATCTTGCTTAAACATGAGAGTATAAGGTAAGCAAGGGTAGAAGATTATCACTTAACCTCACCGTACATCACTTTTCACACTTAGACAAATGTTTGTGGAATCAAAACCAAACTTGAATTAATGTATAAAGGAAAAATAAAATGTCATTATTAAGGTATTTTCCATACATGGATTGGAATTATATTACCTGATGAAAAATATCTAATACTTATAGAATTTGAGATAGAGGAGAAGAGAATGAAGTAAAGAAGTTTAAGGGTCACAATGCCACATGTCAAGGCATCAAAACTAGATACATTATAGGATAATGGAGTGTTAAATAGACCATGAATGTTTCCTTGGAAAAGTGTCCATATAATCCATGAAAAAATCTCAAAAATTGCATAGAGATTATTTAGTTAACCTTTGTGAAAATACCTTCATCGTGGATCACCTCTCAAGATTTGAAATTAGACTACGGAGAGTTGACACGTGTTACTATCTTAGGGAGTTTGAAAACATGCTATGACAATAATAATTTGTTTTATTAACTAAAATATATCTTATAGACACTTTTATTCACCATATATAGTCATTCATTGTTCTCTTATACCTCGTTATTCACATTTGTCATCCCATAAGCCCTAGTAGTCACTATTTATCTTTGATCTTTGTCCAAGATTTCCTATGATGGATGGTGTAGTAGGGTATTTCCATAACCATATATTGTATATGATTTAATAAGAATACAAGATTGGGATTATCTTGACTAAGCTTTAATGGAGGTGTATTATTTTGAAGCATTTTCTTTGCCATAAAATCTTTTTATCTTATATGTCTTCCTCTGTGGCATTTCTTTACCACATTGCTCATTTGATTTTAAAATATGCTTTTTATCAATCTAGACACATATAATCATCTTGTAACCTGATAAATTTTACTCTATTAATTTCTTTAGGAGTCTCATGGCCTTGAATTTCAACATTAATTATGGATATTTAATCTGCATCAGAGATTGTGACACTTGGTAGCCTTGTGTGCCCTTTGTGGACCCTACAACCAATCCCTATATATTTAAGTGTGCTTATTCCACATAAAATCCCTATGTGTAATATAATATCATTAAATTATTAACTTCATCATTTTCATTGATCCCCATATATGTGGTTGAATGCACACCATTGATTTTTGATCTATGTGGTGATATTTGCACCATTAATCTTTGATCTGTGTGATCAAACCTGGGTCATCAATATGCTATCAATTCACCATGATCATGACACTTGGAACCATAAAATTCATTCTCAAGATAATTTGACTTATTAAATTCATAATTTCCATTTATCTTTGATTTCATGATTAAATGCACACCGTCAATCCTTGATCTTGACTCATCGATCTCAATGTTCAACACAGAACATTAATAAGATTTTGTATGTAAAAATACACACCATCATTCTTGATTCAAGTTATTTTTATTATTGAGATCACTATCACTAATGTGCCATCAATATTTGATATTGGTTGAGTGATGCTTTTACACTTGGTAGATTGAAGGCTTATGAACTCTATGGTTATATTTCTTTGAATCCAAATAGCTAGTTCTTGTGACTTAAATTTGATGTTCCCCACTCTATCCTTATGATTCATCTTTAATATCCTTGTCATCTTCAAATAAGATCTTTCAACAATGAAGTTATTGAATCCAAGAAATTTCTCTTTTCCAAAACAATGATCTTATCCATAGCACCTATATGTGCCTATTCATGGTGGATGACTATGCATACATGGGAAATAGGCTATTGCAATCCATCCTTATCATTTTAAGGGCTCTTGGTCACTTATTTAACTATGAATGAAAATTTAATAAAATATTTTTTTGTCCTACCAATTATTTGATTAACCACTGAGACTTTTTGTAAACCTCCTTCATATCTCTAAATGCTCTAACACCATGAAAACATGTCACTTTCATATGTGACTCTAGAATGACTAGAAATGGCATAAGGACTATTTAGACCATGACCAAGGATAAAAACATATGATATGACATAAAATGAACCCTTTAAAATTATATTAAAGACCTATATAATTTTTTAACTATAAGGGGTTGACCCATTTTGACTTATGGTAAAAAATGGTCAATAATACCTTCAATAATAGATAATGAGGCTCACTTACAAGTATTTTATAGTGACAAGTTGATTACTTGTGTTATAAAATAAGAGGTAGATATTTCCTCAATAAACCAAATTAGGCTTGAATATCAGTATGAAGAATTATAGATATTAGATTTTTGGTGACACAAGATAACTTACAGATAGTTACACCTCCACTTGACACTAGTTGGTTCTAAGATATGACAAAGTTCTTGATAACAAGTGAGTATCATCAATGTATGGATAGAAAAAAGAGAATATACTTAAGACTATATTCCATACTTTATTCTTTTATTGACAATGTTATCTTCAAAAAAGAACTCGATAGGGTGCTACTTAGATGTATAGATGACAATCATTTTGGCCTAAGAACTATAGATGCAAAAATGATGAGGGCTCATTATTATTAGCCTAACCTCTTCAATGATGCATATGCGTGGGTGAGAATGTGCCAAAATTATGCTCTCTTTGATGAGAGTAAAGGTTAGCATCCCTTCCTCTTAATATTATTTAGGTAGAGCAACCCTTCATGTAGTAGGGCCTTGATTTTATAAGAATGACCAATCCACATTCTAATGGAGGACACAACTTGATATGCATTGTGACTAATTACTTCACTAGGTGGGTGGAGGAATTTTATCTTAAAAAATCCAATGAATCAATATTTTTGGAGTTCTATGATATTATAGTGGAAAGGTTTTGTGTACCATCAACCATACTTTTATATAATGCCTTGGAACTTATTGGCATGAAAATGAGTTAATGGGTAATTCACCTAGGCATCTACCTTAGCACATCTTATAATTACTACACCTACGGTAATGGAATTATAGAGTTAATGATTAATAAATTGATTATGATAATCAAGAGGACAATAGAGAAGAACTAGAGAGTGTGGCATTCAAAGTTGAAGATAACCTTATGGGATGATAGAGTGACTCCCAAGGTTGCCATTGGTAACTCACCTTCTGTCTTTGTATATGGGAGAGAAGCCAATTTACCCATATCACTTGAGTTACTTACCTTGGATCTATCCCATCATCTTGGGTTGATAGAGAGTTAACATATGAGTTTAAGGATGGAAGAGCTCATGGAGCTAGAAGAAATTAAGGATCTTACAATAAAGATAATTGAATCACATCAAGCTCAATTCAAGAAAGACTTTGACAAGAGAGACATATTAAGAGATTTCAAATAGGGTGATTTATTCCTCAAGTGGGATTCAAATAGGTCTAAATGATGAAACCATACTAATTTTGACAACTTATGGAATGGCCCTTACTTGATCCATGGATGTAAACAACATAATGTTTTTTAGTTTTCCTATATAGATGGAGAGGTATTACCCATCCTAGTCAATGGGATTCATCTAAAGACTTATTACTAAAATTAAGTTGTATCCTTTTACAATTAGAGTAGATTTTATTATTTTCCTCCAAGTGCCTTATGCACATTTCCCTTTTATTGTGTGTTTCCCTTCTTTAAGTGCCTTGAGCACATTTACTATTTTGGGTCATCCTTGCTATTTTGAGAGTCCTAATTATATGCATCAACATT
Source organism: Torreya grandis (assembly GCA_037957365.1). NCBI lineage: Eukaryota > Viridiplantae > Streptophyta > Pinopsida > Cupressales > Taxaceae > Torreya > Torreya grandis. The sequence continues at coordinate 124,386 of JARHVA010010821.1, forward strand.
GTGCTCAATTAAAACCCAAATTTTTTTGGGTTTTCCTTATTGTTTTGGGAGTCTCAATTAGATGTGTCAACCTTGTGCTCAGTTTAAAACCAATTTGAGAAAGACTTTTGTGACCCTGTAATCATAATGGAGAGACTACTAAAGCTAGTCTATTACATAAATAGTCATGTAATCCTTGGAGGTCACCAAAAAATTTGGCCAAAATTATCCTACATAATTTTTTTTACCTAGATGGATCATGCCACTCTCTTAGACCATTTGTTAATTTTTACCGCCATGACTAGTTTCTTTCTAGTCCTGACTTGATGAT
>JARHVA010010822.1:0-47500 GCA_037957365.1 Torreya grandis
TGGATTATTATTTTACAATAATTTTATTTATAAAGTCATCTAATGAAGATAGTAAGAGGTTAAGGATTGAGTAAGATGATGGCTTAAGTTGAATCCTAGATTGTCTATCAGTAATACATATTCAATTCCATTAAAAATGATCAGTGGTACCTATTGTCACTTAATTTTTCACCCTTGGATAGGTTTTTTAATCCTCCTCAAAAGTTAGTGAAACTTTGGATTAACTCTATGCCTATGGGTTGCCTATAATAGAGGTAAACCTATAGATTGAAGGGCTAACTCCCTAGATTTCTCTTTGATAGCTTATCACCTATAATACATGCTTACTTAGATGAAAAGAGATATAAGGAAAATTAAATTAACCTATTATAATTAGGTGAAACATCATATTTATCTCCACTATACTAACATAAAATTTCACTATGAAGGATGACTCACAAGACTAGCTTTATCCTAGATTTCTCTAACATAAAAGTTTCAAACATGAAGGTGATATACATTGAAATTCTCAAGGTGAATGAATAAGATGTCTGATTATGGAAAATAATGATATTAATTACACTTAGAGATAGATAATGACACTAAACACACTTCATATAACCTATTAGAGAGTAGACTACTTGCACAAAACATGAAAGAGTAAGGTGAATATAATGATAGATGACTATTCTCTTATTATCCAACTATGCACTAATTCACACACTTAGACAAGAATTTATAAAATAAAAACCAAATTTAAATTTTTATTCAAATTTAAAAATCATCATTAAAAATAGTAAGGCTTCACTATACTAGACACAGATTATATAAACTTAGCCAAAAGTGGTTGTTCTTGTGTGTGTGTGTGTGTGTGTGTGTGTGTGAGAGAGAGAGAGAGAGAGAGAGAGAGAGAGAGAGAGAGAGAGAGAGAGAGAGAGAGAGAGAGAGAGAGAGAGAGAGAGAGAGAGAGAGAGAGAGAGAGAGAGAGAGAGAGAGAGAGAGAGAGAGAGAGAGAGAATATTGACATTTGTACATGAGATTTACAAAAATAAAATTATAGTAGATATTCAAGGCCATGTGTCTCACTCCTAAAGCAGCTCCAACCTTCCAAGTGGTGTAGGGATTACAACTTGGCTTGACACCTTGACTATCATATTAAAAACTACCCTTGTTTACATGAAAGGAGTGAAAAATGGAGATTAAAACCATGAATTCACCCTAAAATAATTTTAAACAACTAATTTAAAATCTTTCATGCCTTAGAAAACTCTTCTAACCTATCATTCCATTTGTTATATGCATAGATGTCTTGTAACTCTTCATTTCCCACACTTAGTTTGGTTCAAGTGGCATAGAAATCAAGTTATCTTCTTAAACTAATATAAATTAGATGAATGTTCTTATAATATGTTATTACGTCTGAAACAAACCATTTTGGTCCTCGAACCAACTCTCAAAAAATCATTTTGTTCCTTAAGCCTTCACTAGGCCTAGTTTGCTTGTAGCCCTTTTTTCCTATAAACCTCCTTATGTATGGAGTTGTATGGATGATTTTGAATAAATAATGGAATATTATAGGAATATCTATGGCCTTATATTTCCATGTCAATTATCATCTTTATACTCTGAGTGAAAACCCATTTTTACTGCCTTTCTCTCTCTTAAATTAGGCCTCATTGCTTTGGACCCTATTTTATTCCTCCAAAATTATGTCACACATTTTAAATCAACCAAAATTATGTGATTCAACTTCGCTAGGAAAAAACCAACTTCCATGCCAAATTTTAGGTTATGATACCCTATGACAGTATGCAAATCAAGAAATACCCTTACCACCCAATCTCATTTTGATCTTGTTTGAGACTACCTTGAAAATGGGCCTAGTTTGGTTATCTCCATAGTCTCCTATAAAATGTTTTTGGATTTTAAAATATATTAAAAGTCCCAAATTACCTCATCCCATGATTGGTAAGCTCTCCCCTTCTTAAAATACCTAAAAAATATAAAAAAACATGCAAAAAGGCTATTTTGGGCAATCTATACAAGTGAAGTATATGTGAAGAACCTCCATAGAGTCCTCAATAACATCCCAAAGGTTTCCATATCAAATGGTTAAATTTGATGTAATTTTGAAATCTTTTCACTATCAGGGTTTAAGAGATGTTTTAGACCTATTTGGGGTCTTAATGATTGTTCATAAATAAAAGAGCATTAAATGACATCCTTCCACTTTAAAAACCTTCTTATTATAGCCATTAAAATATTAAAAAATTATTAGACTCCCATGTAAATTGTGAGCAATGGTATGAGCATCTAAATTTGCTCTTTGGGTGGCTTCCTTAGTGTTTCTTGAGCATGAGATAGGTCCAAATTGGGTTGTGGGTATACAACGTCATTTTTACTATTGTGAGAGGCTCAAACACCTCTAAAAAATCCCTCTATATGATTATAAATGATCTCAAAGTGTTTTTTACCCATATGTATCAATATGGTATACTAATCAAGGTTTTTGAGGTTTAAAACCTACCTCATTCTTGCTAGGCCTCCAAGGCTTTGGAGTGAAAACTAAAGTTTTATTTTCACCTAAAAATGAATGGATACATATTATATTATTTTTTACGTCCCTTAGGTTCTATTCATGATGTTTGGAATTATTTCTTTGCTCTTTGATTCAATAAAACTCTCTTAGTTCTATGGATGCCTTTTACCTAAGGAGTGGGTAGGGTCCAAGACAAAGCAGTGGATACACTATTTTTTTGACTTTTAAATTGTCATGAATATATTTTTAAACCCATTATTATACCATATACTATTTTACAAATATTTATCATGTCTATGTAGGTCTAAAATATCAAATTACCTCATTACATCTAGGGTCTACTAGTGTGACTATAGGGTTTCAAGCTTAAAATAAGTTTTGTGATTTAGAACCAATTTATTCAATCACATCATGTTTTATTTGGTCTCATGAAAGTTTTCTGAGGTCTCAATTAGGTTAAAATCCTCTTAAAACACCTCTATGTATACTTCACACCACTTATCCTTATTTACTTATGCACAATACTGTATGGACCTATAGGTAGCTTCTTAGGAAACATGTCAATTCAAACTCACTCTCATATTTCACCTATAATTTACATAGTGGATTTTTCAAGGCTTTTTTCCTATGTCATTGGTGATTTAATACCATGGTATTCTCATTCAAACCTCTTAAATAGGTTATAGGATTCTTGGAGGTCCCAAATGGAGACCTATAGGCTTAACACCTATAGGTTGATTTTGAAATGTTTGGACTACAAATAGCTATCTTTTATAGTTTGTAGTACCTTAAATAATGTTCAAGCCACTACCCTCTTCATGATACTCCTCAATAGTCTTCATATCTTCAAACAACATCATATCACCTTTAGTTCACCTTGAAGCTACTATATGGACTATAGGTATAGTCAAGTGATGTAAGAAGCCTGTGTATTGAAAATTAGATAACTTAGTCAATTAGAGACAACTTGATGGATTAATTATGGTATTAATTACCCTAAATCATAAAGATACATGTCAAGTCATTTCCACCATAGCTATAGACATCTCCAATCTATCCTTATAGTCTATACATGCTTGTTTATGAAGGAACACTTATGAATTCATTAGAGAGTTTGCATTTAGGCTCTTATATTGACTATATCATGATTTAAATATCACAATATAATATCAAGAGCCTACACCATGATATATTACTTGTGTCTGATCTTACATTAGTAATCAAAATCTAGTAGACTTGTTTAAATACTGATAATGCCTCAAAAAGCAAGTACATAAGATGAGTATGGGCAAGAAAAAATCTAAGAAATAATAATAATAATAAAGACTTAAAATTGAGGGATTTTACATGAACAAAGAATCATTATAAAACTTGTGAGAATCACTACCATGGAGATAAAATAGAGACTTGCAGCAAAATCTGTTGAAATAGTCTATACACTGATACCTTCTTCCTTTAAGTGAAAGTACTTCATGGATATGATTCAACTGATCAAAAGATAATGAAAATGAGATACAAGACCTATATAAACCACCCTATAAATAATTAATGTCCTTTTATTTCTTAACTTGAGAAATAGGTATGAGAATAGATCCCTCTCAGATGAATAGGACATAGTGACCTATTGTCACTCTTAATGACAGTTCAAAAATAATAGGCCACCAATATGCAAAATAATGCCACTGATTTCAATCATAATTGTACCCCTAATAGTCACCCAGTTTTTAGATCTTGACTCTCTCTCTTGGTCATACCATTCAATACAAATATGCCTTCCTAAGCTTGTGAAGGTAGTGATGGAGAAGAAAAAGTGTTTAAAGTGTTATTTCAAACTAAAATTAGGTACAAAGCTATAAAATGGTCCAAAGGATCCCATAAAACACAGATAAATTATAATTAGTTAAAAAATGATCTTGGAAAGCCATACAAGTGATTGAAAAGTGTCTTTTTGCCAAGATTACAAGTTGATCTATAACTTTTGTCAGACTTTGACTATTCATGATCCTTCTCTAAGTTTTTTTTGACACCATGGGAATTTTTAATCTTCCTGAATGTTCTCTCATTGAGGTGGCATGTCCAACTCTTCTTCAAGGGCCAAAAGGTGGAAAAAAAGTGATTTTTTTGTAATTGAGAATCAAACAAAAGTTATTTCATGATAATATGTCATAAATGACATCTAATTAACCTTTTTACATGACTCTAGACCATATTAGAAATTTGATCAATTTTGACTATACAAGACCTTGTACTTGGCCACTGGACTAGATAAGTAAAATTAAGACCAGAACTTGGATAATGCTAGACAAGGAAAAATATGACCATGTAGAATAAATGAGGACCACTATAGACCATGACAAAAATTAGGATCTCCTATGCAAATTCAACCTATAGGGGGTGACCCCAATTTCACTTGGGGTCAAATTTGGTAAACATTCTTGACAATTTATAGGTGTAACATGCATGTAATGCTAATGGACTAGTATCCTTCTTTTTACATTGGGATATGGCATCATCCTTATGCTCAATATGAAACTTAAATTCCTTTAAAAAATTTCAAACTCACATAAAACACACAACAAGAAGGAAAAACACACTATGCTTTAAATAATCTAGGGAAAACCACATAAAAGACTCATAAATAGACACACCTAACTTATTAAATAAATGACTAACATTCATATCATCAATAGTAAGGATTAAAGTGAATCCCATTTATATGGATATGTAAATCCTCCCCATTCATTCTTACCAATTAGAAGGAATTATTTTTCTTGCACTTGATGATGATGTATGGCCCACTCCACAAGGTATCAAACTTAGTGTCTCTTTTTGGCTTTGCTCTATCCTCATCCCATTTTAGTACTATGTCACCCTCTTGGAAGACTATTGGAGTTGTTTTCTTATCAGAAGACCTATTCATTATCACTTGATGATGATCCATGGTGTTTTTATCATTGTCTCTAGTCTCTTAAAGCTCCATCAAATATGTCAACCTCACCTCCATTTGAGTGTTTTCAATCAATTATAACTGATGTGCTAGCTCTAAGGTATGTAGCTCTTAGGATACAAACAACCTAGCTTCCCACACATTCAAAAGAATAAAAGGAGAGTTACATGTTGACCTTTTTTTTGGAATAAAAATCAATTTAGGGTGAATAAATGTTCAAAAACTTTCTTTCAATTATACTTTAACATTCCTTTAACCATGAAAGCAATAAAATGATATAGCAATGCATAAGGAACCATTCACATGATCATAATATAAAAAACACATATATGAGTGGGAAATCCTCAAGGGGAATAAAACTCACTATGATGTCTACAAATGGACTATAGTCCTAGGAAACAAAATATCAACTTATATTTAGTACCAACTCATCTTGGAGTACCAACCCCACTAAAGTCAAGTACCTACTTACAAAGAAGCATCAACTCCCTAAGTGACTTAGTACCAACTTATCCACCTCATAAATTTTTATCACCACACCTCTACTCTAATTTTATGGTCTTATTTCAATACCTTCTTCCACCTAACCATGAAATATTTTATTCATTTATATTGTATATATCTAAATAGGCCTAAACTACCTTGTACATATACTATTCTCATGGTCACACACCACTTGGTCAGTCACACACCTTAAAAATCTTAGGTAAACCACATAATAACTCTTACTAAATCTTAGGAATATGTTTCAATCACAATGTGAACCCCTTTTGGTCTACCATAACTCAATTAGGCCTTATTTCTATTTTAAGTCTCATGGAGACCTAATTGCATTAGTTCTATCCTCTTGACACCAAAAATTGATCCTCTTGGGCCTATATGGCCCTATAAAATAATAAAAAACCATTAAATAACTTTTCCAATTAGCTATAATGACGTTATCCATGATTTATTATATTTTTATCCTTCATTCATACCATGAAACCTCTTTGAGGACAAATTTCCCTATTAGGCCTTTGTACCTCAAAAGTTTATCTTATAAAAATGAAGATTAAACACCCTTAAGATATTTAAATATGAAAAATTAAACATTTAGATAGATTATCCATGACCTCAAGATCATCACCAAATTCTTTTAACACTTTTACTTAGGATATAAAGACTCAATATCATCTCTGTAACTCACTCACTCAGAACTGCCAATTTATCTCAAAAATTAATCATGGTGAATTAGACATACAACACCTATGTATACACTTGTCATGAATATTGATAAATTTAAATTTACATATTATATCTCTATACCATCTTTATATATATAATTCATATGGTCTAATGTTAAATATTGATCTTGCGAAGCAATTTCTTGACCCTATGTTTTACAGTCCTATCTGAACTAGACATGCCATTTTATGAGTAACTTTTTCACCATATAAACTAACATAAAAATATTATAAAATCATTAAAATTAAATAAAAAATAATTAATAACTTATTCATGTACTTTTTTTCATCAATATATCATGCTCAGACACACAAAACTATCTCTACTTAGGTTGTACACTATTCACACCATTAGGTATGTCTGGAAGTGGCTAGCTTGGATGACCAATATTAGAAAATTTAAAGGATATAACCTATCCATAAATCATCAAAAAAATGTAAAATTCGTCTCTGTATTCTTATAACATCCATTTTATTTTTTTTACCAATGCAACTTTTGAGAGCTACACCAACTTCTTGATAAATAAACTTGTATCTGTGCATTTTCTCTCTCATATAACTAACCACCACCACCAAGAGTTACTTGGGAGAGTTTAATACATGATAAAATAGATTTTATAGTCATTTTAGTCCATTTTTAGCTTATTTTAAAAATAAATTTCAAATTAGGTCTTGATTAAGGTTTTAGGGAGGTTTAACATAGGTTTTCATGTTAATGATTATTCATAAAGGACTTCCCCTTGAATCCAAAACTAATTATTAGAGATATTAACTAAGATAATTCCAAATATTTAATTAACAACTTATATTCCCATGTAGAGGTAACACATGACAATGAATGTTTGAAAGTGCTTCTTAGGTTTGAGACCTCCTTTTATGAGCTCGAGTAGGCCTAAAATAATGATTCATGCACTTTTATTTCAAATATTGACCTCAAAATTTGTGAAAATGTCTAAAATAACTTATCTCACCTCTATCCATACTCACATGTGCATGATTTACATGAAATCTGATCTTCATATCTTATTAGGCCAAGTAAGGTCTAGAAGCTATATGGGTATAGACTTACCCTGAAGGTCTTACCCTTATAGGTTCACTCTAAAACTCTCATGCTTACTAAAATTCCTTTCATAGATGCTCAAATAGTGCCATACAAACTTTGAATGCATGTGTTCATTAATTTTCATGCACATACCTCTTCATGTCATGACTAAGCTTCTTATACACTTTGACATTAATTACCTGTACCTTCATGCAAACATAAGAAATTAGATGCCTTAAAATTATCTATTTCTCTTTCTCTCATGACATTAATATCTCATGAAAACATTCTCTAAATATAGCTTGTCACATCACACATTGCTAACTATGATTAGTTACCTTTGATATCAACCTTCACAAAATGCACCTTTAACATCAATGACAATACCGAAAAATATCCCCCTTTATCATTGATGATAACCACTCTCATAAACATATCTCAACAATTAATTTCTTCCTCATTTTGAAATTTCTCCCCCTTTGACATAAATGAAAAAGATATTCCTTCAAATTCTTGGATCACACCTCTTACAAACAAAACACTCAACACACAATATTATGAGTTTGTGAAGCAACATACAAGCATATTCCCCCTATCTCCATGCATACCTTCTCAATACTAATCAACTACTCTTGGAGATAATGAACAACCTGATTATCTCCCATTACCCTTGACTTTATCAATGGACTGTAAGGGTAGGAATTACTCCACATTCCTATCTTAGATGCTCAAATGTTTCCTTTAGAGGTGCTTAATCAAAATGTTTACAATCTGATCCTTTAAAGAAACATATTCACCTTAAAAACTTTTTTGAATTACCTAGTCTCTTAGGAATTGATACTTGATGGAATTTTTTTTAGTTCTTGAGTGAATGATAGGATTCTGTGAGATGCTTATGGCACTTATATTGTCATAATAGATATGGATAGGACTATCATACTCAACTTTGTAGTATTTTAAGGTCTACCTCATCCATAACACTTGAGTTCAACATGAATCTACTACAATGTACTAAGCCTCATAAGTATATAATTCCATTAATGGTTGTTTCTTGCTTATCCATGATACTAGGCACTCTTCTAAGTAAAAATATCCTCCACTACTATTTTTCCTATCATCTAGACTCCTTGCCCTGTCTACATCTATATAAGGTGTCAAATTAAACTCCTTTCTCATTAGATACCACAAACTAAACCAATGGTTCCCTTGAGATACCTAGGTATCCTTTTGACTAATTAAAAATTATTTTCCTTTGGGTTTGATGAAAATCATCCCAAAAGGCCTACTACTTTAATGGTGTTAGGTATAGAGGTAGTAGTATATAGAAAAATTCCAATCATTGACCTATATGATATATGAATAACATTTATAAACTCATATTCCTTGCTTAAATTACACCATGTGATCATAGGTGTGCTAACTACCTTGAAATATTCCATCTCAAATCTCTTCAACATCTCTCTTATGTACTGATCTTATGAAATGAATATACCTTTTTCTAATTGAAAGATTTGTAACCTAGTAAAGAATGATAGTTATCCCTATATGGACATCTCAAACACCTTATTCATCATATCTATAAAGGCCTTAGTCATATTCTCACTATTTCCACCAAAAATGATGTCATCCAAATAGACAACTACTATCAACTAATAGTAATCTTCTATCTTTATGTATAGATTACTATCTACAACTCCTCTTTTGAATCCTTGGTCTATTAGGTACCTATGTAATATGGCATACCAACCTCTAAGATCTTAATTTAGACCATAAAGAGCCTTTTTCAATCTACAAACATAGTCCTTATTACCTAATAATGAGAAACCCTTAGGTTGATCTATGTACATAGACCTCCTATGCCATGTTTCGATTCAAAAACATAGATTTGGCATCCATCTAATACACCTTGAATATTTTAAACCCTATATATGCTAGAAATAATCTAATAGCCTCTAATATTTATAATGGAGTAAAGGTATCCTCAAATTCTAATCCTTCTATTTGTGCATACCCATTGCATACCAGTCTATCCCTATTTCTAGTGACTTCTCCATCTTCATTCAACTTGTTCCCAAATACCCATTTTGTGCCAATGGAACTCTTATTTTTAGGCCTAGAATATAGTTCCCAAGTATAATTATTTTATATTTTTTCTAACTCCTTATTCATAGAACCTATCCAAAACTTGTCTTTCATTACTTATACAAGGTTATTATGTTAAATATTATACAATAGAGAAACATTTTATTGATTTAGGTTACTTACCAATATTCTCCTTGTTTGCATACATGTACCTTTATTTCCAATGATTTGTGATTCAAGATGGTCTCTCTAAATCTATCTTGAAGGAAGTTTTTAATCTTTTCTTTCCTCAACTTATTCTTCCTCATCAATCTCTAATATTTATTATTCATTATTGAAGTCTAGATTATTTGATGTATCCTTTCACTGTGAGTGTGAATTTTTAGAACTTGTTTCATCAATATTCACATTAGTGCTTTTCACTATATTTTTTAACCTCTTGTTACAACATCTATAGGCTAAGCTCACTAATGAGTATCCCAAGAATATACCTTCATTAGACCTAGAATCAAAACTACCTAAGTCTTTCTCATCTCTTTTGATGAAGCATTTTATTTCAAACACTCTAATGTGCTCCACATTAGTAGGTCTATCTTTCCATAGTTCATAAGGGGTTTTGTTGTCATTAGACCTTATCTTTCCTCTATTTAGAATGTATACTATAATGCTTACTACCTGTCTCTACTATCCATCATCTAACCTTGACTCATTTATCATAGTTATTACCATCTCTTGAACTATAATATTTTTTATTTATACTATACCATTATACTGATGTGTCCTAACTATTGAGAACTATCTCCTTATCCCATGGACCTCATATAAGTAGTAAAAGTCATTGGATGAAAACTCTCCTCATTTATTAGATCTTAATAATTTTATCTTTTTATTATTATCATTCTCAACAAGAGCCTTGAATGTCTTTAAACTTGTCAAGATCTTCTAACTTTTCTTTCAAGAATACTACCCAAGTCATTCTTGTTTAGTCATCTATGGGTAACATGAAATCACTATCCCCATTAATTTTTTAGATTCTTGTAGGTCCATAACAATCAGTGTTTATTAACTCTAAAGGTATTTTAGTATAATACTCCTTAGACTTGAACCTTCTTCTAGTTTTCTTACCATGTTTACATGCCTTTCAAAGTGTGTTTGTAGGTTTGGTGATTTTAAGCATATTATTCATAAACTTTTTAGAGCTTATCTTGACCAGATTATCAAAGTGTAGGTGGCCTAACCTTTTGTGCAATAGCCAAAATTCATCCATATTACTCACAAATCATCTCTCCTTCTTGATCTCATTTAAGACATAAATTATTCTCAATCCTCTTAACATTAGCAATTATCCTTCTTGATTTGGTTCTCCTTATATCAAAACCTCTATCATGAAATGTTAGTGTGTGTCCTTGGTTGCACATTTGACTTACACTAATCAAGTCATGTTTCAATACTTCCATATATAACATATTATATTTTTTGGTCTTCTCATTATCTAAAATCAATATACACTTGCCAATAATATTAGATGTAGTGTTATCTCCAAATGTTATTATACCTACAATGTTCCTCCTCAATGAAATTACCTTGTTATTATCCCCTATCATGTGGATTGAGCAACCAATATCTATATAACATTTCATGCCTTCATCTTGGATGTGAAAGGTAGTCTAAGCTAGCATATATTTTTCTCCTTTAGTATTCTTCTCCTTCTTCACTTTGTCCATAGAGTCTAACTTCTTGATCCACTTCTTAGTGGTATGATTGTATACCCTTTTCTCTTGACTAATCTTACTCATATGTCTCATCTTGAAATCCATTGAAATATTTCCTCTTTAATCACACTTATAACACATAATTTTTTTCTACTATTAAGATGAGTATTAATCATATTCCTCTATGAGGAATTGATTCTAGAATTATGTCTATAATCCATAGCCTTATGTCCATATTGATTACATGATAAATAGTAACCATTAAGATACTTCACATACCTTATCTATCTAATGTTGAATGATGGACCTCTACCTTTTTAGTCTATTAAATGAGTCACATTATTCTTGTCTTATTGATGAATAATTTGAGTCCCAAATTTGAGATTTTTTCATAGGTATCTACTCTATCAGTATTATCACTTCTTGATAGTCTATTATCCTTTGAGGTTTGACTCTCCTTATTTTCCTTTTGGTCTTATTTGAACCCAAGATCTGTCTTGTCTTGTGGAGACCTTTGACTATTCAAAATATCACTAAGGACTTTAGTGTTTTTTTAAAATGTATAATGTGTCTTCAACTTGATTTTTACCTAATCCAATCCTACCTTTAAGGACTCCATTTCTATTCTAAACTTGATGCATTCTTCCTCTTTGGTCTTAATACTTGTAGTGAAAATCTCAATTTAAGTTTCTAACTATTTTATGATCTTCTCATGTTCATTGGTCTTATTAATTAGTCTCTTTTCAGAGAGATTAATTTTTTCATCAATACTCTTAACCAATGATCTCAATTTTTGGTAATTACTTATTTAGAACTTCAAATCCTATAGAGCACTCAACAATTATAACTCAAGGTTCACTTTAGCTTGTTTGTCATCTAATTCTTTATCATCCATAAGACTTTTCCCTTTTGATCAGCCCTAACTATTTGTTTCTATATCCATGAATAAGGTTTCATTACTATTATGATCATTATTGTCATCATCACTATTAGATGTACTTGTATCACTTATATTAGAGGAGTTACTATATTTTTAAGTATAGAATCTTCTCTTCTTATCGAATGACCCTTACTTGCCTTCATACTTATTGAAACTATTTTCATTCTTTTTAGGCTTATAAAACTTCTTATCATCATCATGATGTTCATCATGCTCTCCATCATGCTCATTCTTATCCTTGTTAAGATATTTATATGCAAAGTGACCAATATTACCATAGTTAAATCACTTGAATGACAACTTGCCCTTGTACTCATTTGATCCTTTCCTTAGTTTTCTAAAAAAACATGGCTTCTATCTTGTCATCTTTAATGTCTAAATAAAATTCATCCTTGAAATTTTTACCTTGTGATGTTTTCTCAACTTTGAAAGTAGTTCATTCTTGGAAGGTCTTCCATCACTTATTCTCATTTCATAGGCAATCAAGATGCCATAAATCTCATCCATTTGTAGTATGTTAAGATCTTTGATCTCCTTCACTATAGACACTTTTGAATCAAACTTAGATGTCAGGGAATTTAGTACCTTTTGTAATACTATTGATTCTTTTAACTTCTCTCCTAGACCTTTGATGGAATTTACCACTTCATTTACTCTTAACAAATAATATGTAATGTTTTTATCCTCATTCATTCTCAGACTTTCAAACTACCTTCAATGGGTTTGTAACTTTTCTAACTTGACTTTGGTGTCTCCTTCATAGATGGTTTAAAAATTTTCCCATATCCATTTGGCTATATAATAATTTATGACATTTACAAATTATACCTCTGAAAAACCACAAAGGATGACATTCATTGCCTTAGAGTTGTTCTCACTTAACTTCTTGCCTACTACATCATTTTGTTGTGTAAAAGGTGGAGTGAATCCATAAATAATAGATTTCCATATGTCATATCTCAAGGAAAATAGATAGGACTTCATTATGATGCTCCAAAATTCACAGTTAGTCCCATTGAAGAGACGAGACTTATTTATTGATAAACCTTCTTGTGCTTGATGACTAGACATGCTTGTGCTTTTAGGATCTCTTTTAAAGTGTTAAGCCTACTTCAAAAGACCATACTCTAATACCAATTATTGGAAGAAAAATCAATGATAATGGGTGAATTAGTGTTTACAAAAATTATTATAATTATATTTTAACATTCCTTTAACCATGAAAGCAATAAAATGATATAGTAATGCATAAGGAACCATTCACATGAGCATAACACAAAAAACACATATATGAGTGGGAAACCATCAAGAGGAAGAAAACACATTATGGTATCTACAAATGGACTATAGTCCTATAAAATAATAGATCAAATTATATTGATCACCAACTCAAATTGGATCACTAACCCCAATAAATTCAAGCACCCACTTGACTAGGCTTTAGCAAGTACCTACTGGAAAGGAAGCACCAACTCTGTAAGTGACTCAACACCAACTTAACCACCTCATGAATTTCAATCACCACACCTATAATCTAATTTTATAGTCTCATTTCAATACCTCCTTATAGTCAACCATGAAATATTTTATTAGTTTATATTGCATATATCCCAATAGGCTTAAACTACCTTGTATATATACTAGTCTCATGGTCACACACCACTTGGTCAACCACACACATTAAATATCTTAGGTTAAAAAAAAAATAGGTCTTATGACATATTATGAAAATGGTTCAATAAAAATATTTAACCCCTTTATGTGATGACTCAATTAGGCCTTATTTATCTTTTAGGTCTCATGGAGACCTAATTGTATTAGGTCTATCTTCTTATCACCAAAACATGATCTTCTTTGACCTATATGGCCTTATTCAATAATAAAAATCCATTAAATCACTTATCGAATTAACTCTAATTACCTCATCCATTTTTTATTAGACATGTATCCTTAATTCATACCATGAAAGCTCTTTTAGGACAAGCTACCCTATTAGGCCTGTGTACCTCAAAAGTTTGTCTTGTAATAATGAAGCTTAAACACCATTAATCTACTAAAATCTAAAAAATTAAACATGTAAATAGATTTTACATTACTTTTAGGTTATCAACAAATTATTTGAACCCTTAGACTCGAGGGATAATGTCTTAAGATCATCTCGATAACTCACTCACTTAGAACTACCAATTTATCTCAAAAACTAATCATGGTGAATTAGACTTCCAATACCTATGTAGACAATTATCATGAATATTGATATATTTGAATGGTAATATGGATATATATACCATATTTATATAGAAAATTCATATGGTTTAATTCCAAATATTAGTCTTGCAAACAATTTCTTGACCCTATGTTTCACAGTCCTATCTGAACCATATAGACCATTTTGTGACCAACATTTTCACCATATACACTAACCTCAAAAGATTACAAAAGAATAAAAATGACTCAAAATTAATTAATTACTTATTAATTCAATTTCTTCACCAATATATTATTCTTAGACCCTAAAAACTATCTCTTCATCTATGCTTGGGTTTTACATTATTCACATCATTAGGTCTGTCTACAACTGGCTAACTTAGATGACCAAATTAGAAAATTTTAAGCATATAAAATATCCATAAATAATCATGTAAATGTAAAATGAGTCTCCATATTCTTCTACCATCCATTTTATTTTCTTGATCAATGTAACTTTTGAGAGCTACATCAACTCTTTGACAAATAAACATGTATCTCTTCATTTTCTCTCTCATCTAACTAACCACCACCACCTAGAGGTACTTTAGAGATTTTAATACATTATATAATATATTATATATTAATTTTAATCCATCATAAAATGATTTCAAAAATATATTTCATATCAGGTCCTTATTATAGTTTTAGGTAAGTTTAACATAGGTTTTGGCATTAACGATTGTTCATAAAGGACTACCCCTTAAATCCGAAACTAATTCTTAGAGATATTATCTAGGACCCTTACCCATATACCCTTAGTATATAAAATTCCCATGAAGAGGTTACATGTGCCATCGAATGTCTGAAAGTGCTTCTCAAGTATGAGACCTCGTTTTATGACATTGAGAAGGCCTAAAACAATGATTCATACACTTTCCTTTCAAATATTAGCCTCAAACTTTTGGAAAACGACTAATATAAATTATCTCACCTCTTTTCATACTCACACATTCATAATTTCCTTTAAATCCAATCTTCATACTTCATTAGGCTAGGTAGGGTCTAAAAGTGGTTTGGGTGTGGACTTAGCCTGAAGGTCTTACCCCTATAGGCTCACTCTAAAATTATCATGAGTGATTAAATGAATTAAATATATTCTCAAATAGTACCATAAAACCTCCACATTCCTATTTTATTTCATTTTAATGCACATACCTCTTCATGTCATGACTAGGCTTTTTATGCACTTTAACATCAATGGCCTATACCTTCATGAAAACATAAGATATTAAATGAATTAAAATTATATATTTCTATTTTTATCATGAAATAAATCTCTCATTAAATCACTCCCTCAATTCACTTTGTCACATCACACACTACTAACCAGGCTTAATCACCTTTGACATCAACCTTCACAAGATGTACCTTTGATATCAATGACAATACTCAACACTTTTAGGTGTGATTTTATTAGCCCATAGGGATATATTAAACTTAGTGTTCAAATATCTTGATTTCTCTCCAAATTTCTTGACAATTTTTATTAGTTTCTTATTAGTAGACTCGGCTAATCCATTACCTTGAGGGTAATAGTTGGATGCTGTACTCAAATATATACCATTATTACTTTCCCAATCAGCTATCATATCACCCATGAAAGCAAGTTCATTATATGAAATGATGGTGTAAAGATTTCCAAACATCATAGTAATTCCTTCATATAACTCCAAAATAGAACTCTCATTAGCTTCCTTCAAAGTAACTATCTCAACCCCTATTGTAAAGTAATCAGTTGTTGTAAGGATCCACTTGTGGCCAACACTTTATGGAGGATTAATAATGCTAATGATGTCAATACCCCATTGCATAAAGGGTTTATATACTTGAGTAGGCCTCAAGGGGAGATATTCAATCCTTTGTTTTACTACAAATAAAGATAATTAATCACACCTTCTTAACCAATCATAGCAATCGTTGTAGATGCTAGGCCAATAGTATCATGCTCTCATTATCTTTGCAGTTGTGGTTCTTAGAGAGAAATGACCTCTTATTATTCCATCATGAAACTTTTCAATAAACACTCCAAACTGATCACTATCAATGCATCTCAACAATACACCATTTTTATATCTTCTAAAAATTACACCATCTACAAGACAATAAGGAATAGCTTACAATCTTAAATACCTCCTTTTAGATCTATTCAAGCCAATAGGACACTCACCATTTTGAAGGAATCTGATGATGTCTTGTGTCCAAATTTTTAGAGGTGTGAAATTAACTATTTGAAGGTAGTCTTGATTGACCAAAACTTCCTATTTTGGTTTGTGGAGATATAAGTCTAAGTTCTCACAAATACCCCTACCTCTTACCAAAATGGTTACCTTGATGTCAACATCATACTCCATTACCTTTATAATCCACATTGCCCTCTTTCCATTGAGGTATTTACTCAAAAATAACTCTTTGGTACTAGGACAAGGAACCATAATGTTAATCCTATTATTTTAAACCATGTTTATAAACTTATTTAGTCCTATTACAATAATAAGAACTTATTTCTCCACAAATGTATACTTGACTTCATAATCCTCTAAACCTTGACTAAAGAATGAAATAGGTTTTTCAACACCCTCATAATTATTTTTCATAACTATAGATAAGATAGTATCAAGGTTATAAAATATATATAACATGAAATCTTTAGCAAAATTAAGATTTACAAGAGTGGGAGCTCGTGCAATTACTTGCTTGATGGCTTCAAAACTGCTCTCACCTTCCTTAGTCCAAGTGAAAACTTCATTGTTATTGATCATGGATATGATAGGCTTTACCAAAGATACAAATACACATATTAATATTCTCACAAAGTATATATTACCGAATAAACGTTGGATTCCTTTCTTGTCTAAGGGAAATGACAGGCCTATAATAGCCTCTATCATTTTAGGGTCAATGGCTAGGCCATCCTTAGAAATAATGTGTACTAGAAGCTTACCTTTATGGACAATAAATATGTACATTTTTGGGTTAATAAAAACCCCATACTACATAAACATTTCAAACACTTGACTTATATTTTTCATGTGATGATTTTCATCTATTGAAAACACAATTATATCATCTAGATAAAATATCAACTTCTCATTGTTTAGACCATTGAAATCCATGTCCATTTCCATTTGAAATGTGTCATCATCATTTGACAAGCAAAAGGCCATATTACTATAATCAAAGGTCCCCCATTTTTTAATAAATGTTGTCTTAAACTGATCATCTTCATTTACCAAAATTTGATTATAACCAAAATATCCATCTAGGAGTGAGAAGTGTTGGGAACTTGAAATAACTTTCAAAATATTCTTCATAAGAGCTATTTGAGTGACACTCTACTAAGATCTCAAAATTTGAAAAAAAGTCTTATTTCCCCATTCTTATTTATAACATGCACAAGGTTATCTATCCAAGTTGAGTGTTGGATAGGAAAGATTATCTTAGATTCAAGGATCTTGGTGAGTTCCATTCTCATGAGTTGTTTAACTTTGGGTTTAATAGGCCTTTGTTTTTTCATAAATGGTTTAAATCTAGGTTCTAAATAAATTCTATGATGTGATATAATACGATAAAATCCCTTTATATATTTATATTTCTAAGTGAATATGATATGGAACTCTATACCAATGTCAATGATTGCTTGTTTTTCAGATAGGGACATACCTTACCTAGTTTGAAGAAATTGTCCTTGAAGATTAAGACCCTTTAATAATTTTTTTACTTTTTAGACATGCTCAATTTCTATTTTTTCCTTTATTCATGTTCATTAAATATAATATTTAAAGTTACCAATCCTTTAGGTGTCTTGTTTATTCTTAGCTGTATAATCTGATTCTCATACTAATCGGAAGTTTCTTCTAATTTCTTGAAGAGAACTCAACTTCATTTTATAATATTTATAAAATATGCTTGTCATTATCAAACACCTAAGAGACCTCATTATTAGGAATGTAATTTCTCACAATGACCTTGATATGTGATTGTTTTCCTTTCTCTTTTATGGAAATAGGTGGGTCAAATTGTCCCCCTATAATAGCTAACCTATCAACATGCTTGTTTTTCTCTCTTGGGATTTGTTATATGCTGAATGCACTAAAATATTCAAGAAAATACCATAAAATATGATTTTAAGACTTAATAAAAGGGTTATTATAAGAACTCACATTCTTTATTTGATGCATAATCAGTTCACTATCTCCATATACTTGAAAATTCTTGATTCCTTTCCTCTTTTCCCATTGAAGGCCATGAATCAAACCTTCATACTCGGCCACATTTTAGTTATAAATAAATTGGAATCTATATGAAGAGTAATATTTTTATTTTTATGGAGAAACCAACATAACACTAGATCCTACACCAATATTTCTCCTTGAACCATCAATGAACATTTTCCACATTCTATCACTCTCATTATCTTCCCTAGTGAGTGAAGGTATAAGTATTCCTTTCTCATGTAAGCAATACACTCCCAAATTAGTCTCTTAAATGAAATCATAGGTATCATGTTAATATGTTTTAGCACCATATTCATCTAGGAAGAGGTCAAAAATAATTTTGAGTTTGGAAGATGATCCATCATCAATGACACGTTCTTATTCCTCATGGATAGCATAATTCAAATTATAACTCACTTCCACATATGGCTCAATGTGAAACTTGGACAATGGCTATGTTATAATAGTCACCTTTAATATATACCTTGTTATAAAGGCCAATAAATAAAAATAATTAGAAATATATCCTCCTATCTTGGTGTTTAAGTCTCCTGATAGGAAAATAGCAAAGTGAGTAGACAGATTAACCACCACTATGTCTTGTAAGATTAGAAAGATTGGATAGTCATGGAAGAATACCTTTAAAATTTTAATGATACCCACTAACTTGTATATATTTAAAATAAGTTTTAACACTAATTTTTTATATGGATCATATTTCAAGGCCAAATTTTCTTCCATAAGTTTGTGCATAATTGAAGTGCTTCACCCACTATCCAAAATGCGATTATAAACTAGTTTCTCTCCCATAATGAGGGTGAGATAGAAAGGTGTGGGAATTTAAAATTTAGTGGAGGGTTAAAAAATGTGAGTAGGATAATTTTTGAGGGATACACCACCATGTATTTATGGTTGAGGGTTGATATGGATTTGGGACAATTGCCCTTGAAGTAGTTCTTTTTGACTAGGCATGTGGAGCACTTCCCAAAGAGATATACTAGTTTTTGTACTCTTAAAAGTGTAAATGTTATTCAAATAATGAACACTCACCTTTGATTAAATCTTTTTAGGTAGTCAAGTGCCTTTATCTTGATGCAATGAAGTATTTTGAGTCACCCTTCCCAATTTATTATTTTGAAGAGGTGGAAAACTTGTAGAGGTTGCAAAATTTACATTCACACTTTATGGCCTTTAAGGATTGTCATTTGAAGTTGTATTCACATATTAAACATATCCCAAGGATATTATATTTGATATTTTGTTGGTTGAAATTGAGGTACTTTGGTTTAGGACAAGTCTATCTTCTACTTTAAAGTTTACCATATTAACTCCATGGTTGCCACACTCTTCATTAAATTTTGATTGTATGAAAATCTCATATTATGTTTTAAATTAAGGATTAGGCCCTCCTTGATATACCAAAGATTGTCCTTAATATTCATTGGAATTCACATATTGTCTTTGAGTCTATCATTCTTTTCCTTGAATTAGATTATTATGTATTAATACCATGGCTCTTGTGTTGGGAGTAGAGTTTGGATTATAGGCATTGGGTGGCCTATTGATTTTAGGTTGACCTTTTCCCATCCGTTGACCATTATACTAAGGTGGGAATATATTTACTTGTGGAGGGTATTATTATGTATTTTTTTAAATTACAAACTATTGATTTGATTTCCTAACTTTAGTTTCTAAGGCCTTGTAATTTAATTTCAAATCAATGATATCTTCTGACTTATTTGGGGTTACTCTAGACTTAATGTTTGAACATGGAATTAGAGAAAGAATTGAAAGATAAGTAGACATATTAGGTATAATGGGAATAGGACTTTAGGATGGAGCTTATCATCATATATCAAACCATTATCATATATAATGGATATGTCATAGGCTTTAGAAAAAGTGTACCTACCCATGTACTACAATATGATATCTATATAAGTCCCAATACCTCTAAGATAAGTTAAGGACAAAAAACTTTCAAGGGGTCTCATTGGAGGTGGTAGCCTATTCCATGTTCTTTGAAACATTTCATTGAATTTATCCATAGTTTCTTTAGGACCTATTTGAATGACATTTAAATGATGTATGAGTGATGTGTGATAACTATTGTCTTCAAATATTTGATTCAACAACTCCCCAATCTCATCCCAAGTAGTGATGCATCTTCCCAATATTTTTTTATACCAATCAAGAGATTTTCCCCTAAGAGAAATGGAAAGTAATCTAACTACAATGTTAACTTCAATAACAATATGTAAATTGTAGAAGTTGGATATGTCCCTAATATTCTCACTTGGGGTGATAAGACCTTCCCCATTGAAGGTGAGAACACTCTTAGTGAAATTTGGAGGGATATCATCATAGGGATTGAGGTTTATAGGATTTTTAGTATTAAAGGATGGGAAAGAATGTTGTCTAGCCATGTTATCCTCAAATTCCTCTTCACTCTCTTTCTCTTATTTACTTTCAAAATCTTCTTTCTCTTCAAATGTCAAGATAGGCTCAGGATATTTAACTTCAAGAGGAAATTTATGTTGAGGGAGTGGATTTATGGGATGGTTAACTCTACTAGTGGATGACCTAGTAAGGACCATGAAGCATGGAAAAAAAAAACAAAAAAGTGGTCTAAAACTATATATTTCCTTCAATGGAGTCATCAAATTCTAAGTAGAACACACTTAAGTAGTTATGATGTTGTCAAGACCAACATTTACCTTGAAAAGACATGCTTGAGATAATAGTCACATTAGGCATGAAAAAACTATTTTCACTCAATTTTTGAACCTTGGATAAGTTTTTCAAGACTCCTCAAAATTGAGTGAAACATTGGATTACCTCTAGGCCTGTGGGTTGCCTATAACAAAGCTAAACGTCTAGATTGAAGCGATAACTCTTGAGATTTGTTTTTGAGAGGTATCACCTATACTACCTAATTGCTTAAATGAAAATAGATATAAGGAGCATGAAATTAAATTATTATAATGAGGTGACACACTAGATTGATCTCCAATATACTACCATGTACTTGCACTATGAAAGATGACTCAAAATATTAGTTTCAACATCCTAGATTACTCTAGTATAAGTGTTTCAAACATGAAGGTGATATATATAGAATTTATCGAGGTGAATGAATAAGAGGTATTATTATGGACACTAATTATGTTAATTACACTTAAATATATACAATGACACTAACTAAACTTCATGTGACTTGTTAAAGAGTAAACTACTTGCATAAAACATGAAAGAGTAAGGTGAATATAAGGATAGATGATTGTCACTTGGCATTCAACTATGCACTACTTCACACGCTTAGAAAATAAGTTATGAAATAAAAAATATATTCAAATATTTATTCAAAGGCAAAAATAACTATTCAAACTATCATTACTTTGCCATATTAGACATGGATTATATAAACTTAGCTAAAAGTGGTTGCTCTTATAGAGAATGGTGAATAAAAAGAGAGAGAGGTGGTACAAGAAGACTAATAAATGTCTATGAGAGTTATAAAAAGAATATTATTTATGATACAATCCATCGCACCTCAAATACCATGTGTCTCACTCTTGATGCAACTCTAACCTTTCAAGTGGCATAGGTATTACAATTTAGCTTGACACCTTGACTAACATCTTAGAAACTACCCTTATTTACATGAAAAAAGTGAAAAATGGACCTTAAAACCATTCATTATATTTTAACTATCTATAAAAACTCATTGAACATTTTCCATACCTTAGGAAACTCATTTTACCTACCATTTGTCATGTCCCCTTTTCAGTTGACATGTTCTGAGTTCATGGTTAGCCTATTATGCAACCCTCGTAAGCTGATGTGATGGTTAGAGGGTCTTGATGGAGATTGGCGTGGCTTCGTTTAGCAAAATTTTTTGAGTTGGATTTTGTTTGGGATCGATTGGACATGTATTGAGGGAGATATTAATATTTGATTGATTTAATCAAATATTAATTATTTCGTCTAATTTTAATTTAGAAACTCTAATTCTAATTTAAGAAAAAAACCCTAATTAGGGCAAGCATATCTTTTGAGGGTATAAGGGTTTCTCATGGAGGCCATTATTGATTATGCATTGATTATTGATTATTGATTTTGAAGAATTCTTCTATGAAGACTGAGCTAAGGGTTCTAGGATTCCATTGCAGTGGAGAACGTCAACTCTTCATTGTGTGCGATTTATAGGCTATGAGATATCAGTTGATTTATTGCCAAATTGAGAGATAGCTTCATATAGAAGTTATCACAGAGGTATAGATTTGAGAGATAACTTCACACAAAAGTTATCACAGTATTTCAAGTATTTCTTTATTTAGTTTTTGATTCAATAAATTATATAGATAGAGATATTTTGTATTAGAGACATATATTTTTAGATCAGGGGTTGAAAATAGGTAGGTCATGCTTAATTGGTAGCCATACGAAGTCCATATAGGTCTTTACAAATCCATGTAGACACTGACCTTGGCAGATAGAGATTCTTAGTGACTAACATCGGCTGATTGAAGACTGACATCGACAGAGAAGAACCTATAGTGACCGACATCGGCAGCATATCGACCGACACCGGTGACTGTGTGTTCAACACAGCAGGCCGAGACTTCTAGATTCAGGGTCAATCTCCAGATTTACAAAAGCCCAGGGTTTCAAGACAAAATATTTCACATTACTTTATTTGTATGATAGAGACTCAATTGTGTAATCATCTAGAAGAACAAGTGATAAGATCTTTGATTTGCTATTGAGAGATTATATTGTGATTTATTTATTCATATTTGAAATTATTTTGGCAAAAAGTGTATCTTTGTTCAGAGCTATTTGTGTTTAGATATTCCCTATTGAAAGGGGATATTACAATGGTATCAGAGCTAATTCCTGCCATCCTGAGGGTGTGACAATCTTATGCAGCCACAAGAGTTGGGACCACACAGGTATAACACATGTAGTAGAGCCTTGCTTGAAGGTACCCAATTGCTAAAATATTAGTAGATTATCATGAGTGACAGACGTGAGGTTAGCCCACCCAGGGGCCATAGGTATGATGCTGGTCAAGACACCAAAGAATTTCACCATGATATGATGACAAGCCAACAACAGATGAATCAGACACTACAAGCACTTATGACTATGATAAGGGGGATGAACACACCTAATGGATAGAATGGGGAACAAGGAGATAATAAGAGTGATACTATTAATTAGAGACCCTAGCAAACCCATTCTAGGACTGCTGATAGACCTACATGGCCTATGTTTATACAAGATGAACCAGAGGCTCCAGCAGAAGAGGCGGCAAGTGATTTCCTATTTACAGATACCCTCATGGCTGCAACTGATGAGTGGAACTTATTAGATCCTCATGTTTAGGAGAAGATGTCCTTTGATCATTTTGTTACTCTAAGGAGAGAGCACTACAGATTAGTTAGACAAGATAGGAGGCCTAGAGTTCAATTCAGTAGCTAAAGAAGGCTACTGGTAAGCTTTCTTTGACTACTTTTGATGGCAGCAGCAAGATGACAGCTCAAGCTTGGGTTCATAAGCTTGACACCTTTTTGGCATTGAGATCAATGTCAGAGATAGAGGCCATAAAATATGCCACTTTGCACTTGGATGGAGTAGCACATGATTGGTGGTACCATGGTATGGTAACACTTCAGCATAAATAGGTGATAGAATACCAAGACTTTGTGGATAGACTGGTTGAGCAGTTTGATAGGAAAGACCCCTAGGTTTACTTTTGAGATCTGGCATAGTTGAGACAAATAGGTAACTTGGAGTCCTTCATTGGTGAGTTTCAGAGATTGGCAGTCATGGTGCCCAATATTTCTGAGCGTAGATTGGTAGTTCTCTTCATGGAGGGATTGACAGAGCCATTGAGAGTTTGGATCAAAGCCTTTGATCCTCCTTCATTATAGGTAGCTATGAAGAAGGTGTGTAGTATGGAGATGGCAGCCCCATCCCATAAATTCAACTCTAGAGGTACTTCTTCATCTAGAGACCATAAGTGTTCCAATGGGGATACAGAGAGACCAGATTTTAACATAGATAAATCCAGGGTTAAGAATGATTCAAAGGCCAATCCAGCAGCACCACCTTTGGATGGTGAGGTGCTTAACGATATATGTAGGAAGAAGCTTTGCTTCTACTGCAAAGGTCCATATGATATCCATCACGATTGTCCTTTGAGGCCTAAGGGCAAGGCGAATCAAGTGATGTGGGCATATTATGAGGACTCAGATTCAGAGGATTTTGAATAGCATAATAGTTCTAAGGGGCCAGAGGTAGAGGCTTCAGGGCCTAAGGCAGAGGTAGAGTTAGAGCTTCACATACAGGAGGCACACCTATCCAGCACTCAGTCGGATGAGTCATTCAGACTTTGTGGAGTTTTGGTAGGGCAGAAGGTCATCACCCTTCTTAATACAGGAGCCACACATAATTTCATAGATGCTAGATTTGTGGAGAAGCGTGGACTCACTACTGAATATTTTGAGGGAATCAAAGTTCAAGTGGCTGATGGTCACACTCTTAGGTGTGAGTGGATGACTAGAGACCTCCCATTGCACTTGAATAAACTATGAGTTCAAAGATGATTATTATGTGGTGAACATGGGGGATATAGACTTAGTCTTGGGTATGAAGTGGCTTCATTCATTTGAGGAAGTTACTCTTCATCTCAAGGACATGGAGGTTCTCTTTGATGTGGATGGGAAAACACATATTCTTAAGGTAATATAGGGCAGCAGCTTTAGATATATGTTTTTTCGTCAGATGGAGATGCCTATACCACATGACATGGTAGAGCGCGATGACTAGTGCACATTAGCACCAACACAGGAGAGATATGAGGATGAGCTTGGTCTTGAGGTGAGTTCAGTTTAGGAGTTATCATATGTGGTAAGGACTCAGCTTTCTGTTATAGTTGAGTCATAGGTTGATGATGATATGACTATTTCTAGCCTTCACAATCCAATTTTAGATATTATTCAGGTAAGGAGTTTGCTTGCTGATTTTCATTTATGGATTAGATGTTAGGGTGCTTATCTTAGTACTAGAGATGATGTGACACCAATAGATGGACATGGCATGGTGTTTGTGTTAACTGACAGCGGTGGAGATCATGACTACATTTGGGATTAAGGTGGATTGATTGATTTGTCATTCAGCGATTGCTTGAGGGCAAGCAATTTTAGGAGGGGTGGATTGTCATGTCCCCTTTTTAGTTGACATGTTCTAAGTTCATGGTTAGCCTATTATGTGACCCTCATAGGCTGATAGGATGGTTAGAGGGTCTTGATGGAGATTGGCATGGCTTCGTTTAGCAGAATTTTTTGAGTTGGCTTTCGTTTGGGCTCGATTGGACATGTATTGAGGGAGATATTAATATTTGATTGATTTAATCAAATATTAGTTATTTGGTCTAATTTTAATTTAGAAACCCTAATTCTAATTTAAGAAAAAAAACCCTGATTAGGGTAAGCATATCTTTTGAGGGTATAAGGGTTTCTCATGGAGGCCATTATTAATTATGCATTGATTACTGATTATTGATTTTGAAGAATTCTTCTGTGAAGATTGAGCCAAGGGTTCCAAGATTCCATTGTAGTGGAGAATGTCAACTCTTCATTGTGTGTGATTTAGAGGCTGTGAGATATCAGTTGATTTATTTCCAAATTGAGAGATAGCTTCATACATAAGTTATCACAGAGGTACAAATTTGAGAGATAACTTCACACAAAAGTTATCACAGTATTTCAGGTATTTCTTTATTTAATTTTTGATTCAATAAATTATACAGATAGAGATCTTCTATATTAGAGACATATATTTTTAGATCAGGGGTTGAAAATAGGTAGGTCATGCTTAATTGGTGGCCGTATGAAGTCTGTACAGGTTCGTACAAATCCACGTAGACACCGACCTCGGCAGACAGAGATCCCCAGTGACCAACATCGGCCGACTGAAGACCGACGTCGGCAGAGAAGAACCTACAGTGACCGACGTCGATAGCATATCAACCAATGTCAGTGACTGTGTTCAACACAGTAGGCCGAGACTTCTAGATTCAGGGTCAATCTCTAGATTTGCAAAAGCCCAAGGTTTCAAGACAGAATATTTCACATTATTTTATTTGTATGACAAAGACTGAATTGTGTAATCGTCTAGAAAAACAAGTGATAAGATCTTTGATTTGCTATTGAGAGATTATATTGTGATTTATTTATTCATATTTGAAATTATTTTGGCAAAAAGTGTATCTTTGTTCAGAGCTATTTGTGTTTAAATATTCCCTACTGAAAGGGGATATTACACCATTCCATTATTTATATGCATAGGTATCTTGCAACTCTTCATTTTCTACACCTAGTTTGGTCCAAGTGGTCTAAAGCTCAATTTGATATTATTAAAATCATAAAAAAATATTAATGGTGTTAATATATGTTATTATGTCTAAAACAAACCATTTTGGTTCTTGGACCAACTCCCAAGAACTCATTTTGCTCCTTAAGCCTTCACTAGGCCTAGTTTCCTCGTAGACCTTTTTTCCTATAAAAATATTTGTTTATGGAGATTTAATAATGATATTAAAAAATAAGGGAATATTTTAGGTCCCTATATTTCCTTATATCTCCATTTCAAATTTCATCTTTAGACACTGAGTGGAAACCCATTTTTTCTGCCTTTATCTCTCTTAAATTAGGCCTCCTTACTTTGGACCCTATTTTATTGATATAAACTTATGTAACATGTATTAATTAACCCAAAATAATGTTATTAACTTTACCTAATTAAAAACTAAACATCATGTCAATTTTGGGGTCTTGAGACCCTATAAAAGTATGCAAACCAAAAAATGGCCTTACCACCTAGTCTCATTTTGAGCCTATTTGAGACTACCTTGAAAAATGGGCCTAGTTTAGTCATCTACAGAATATACTTGCAATTTTTTGGATTTTAAAATCTATCACAAGTCCCAAATTACCTCATCTCATGATTGGGAAGCTCTCCCCTTCTCAAAACACCTAAAAAATTAAAAAAATATATATAAAAATAGGTTATTTTAAATAGTTTGTATAGTAGTCCCTATAAGTGAAGTACATGTGAATAACCTACATAGAGTCATTAAAAACATCAAAGAAGTTTTATGATAAAATTGTGGTAGTTTATATACTTTTTAAGTCTTTTTCCCTTGATTATTCACTATCAAGGTTTAAGAGAGGTTTAAGACATGTTTGGGGTCTTAATAATTGTTCATAAAGAAAAGATCATTAAATAACCCATTTACACTTCAAAAAACTTATTATTAGACCCATTAAACTATTATTAAATTGTCATAATCCCATGAAAAGTGTGAGCAATGGTATGAGAATCTAAAGTTGTTCCTTAGATGGCTTTCTTAGTGTTTCTTGAGCGTGAGATAGGTCCAAATTGGGTTTTGGGTCGTAGAATTCAATGTCACTATTATGAGAGGATAAAAAAACTCTAAAATATTCATATACATGATTATAAATTCTTTTTAAGTGTTCATTACCCCTATGTATCAATCTGGTATATTGGTTAGGGATTTTGAGGTTTAAGACCTACCTTGCTCTTGCTAGCCCTCAAGGGCCTTGGAGTGAAATATAAAGTTTTTTCCACCTAAGAATGAATGTAAACCTATTATATGACTATTTTCTTCCCTCAAGGTTCATTCATGAGGTCTATAATGCTTTATTTTCTCTTTAACTCAATAAAACTCTCTTAGTTCCATGTCTGCCCTTTGCCCAAGGAGTGGGTAGGGTCTGAGATAGAATAGTGGATACTTCCATTAGTTATATAAATTTTAAATTGTCATGAACATTTTTCTAAACCCATGATGACCCCATAAACTAGTTTAAAAATCCTGACCTTGCCTATGGGCATCTCAAACATCAAATTACCTCATGATAGGTAGGGTCTGCTAGTGTGACTATAGGGTTTTAGGATTAGACTAAGTTTTGTGGTTTAAAACTATTTTGTCCCATCACCTCCTATTTTATATGGTCTCCATGAAATTATTTTAAAGTCTTAATTAGGTTCAAATCCTTTTCAAGTACATTTTCCTACACTTCACACCACTTATCCTTGTTTACTTGTGCACACTACTATATGAACATGTAGGTAGCTTCTTAGGAAACTTGTCAATTCAAACTCACTATCATCTTTGACCTACAAGTGACCTAGTGAATTTTTCAAGGTTTGTGTAATGTGTCATTGGTGATTTAATACCATGGTATTCTCATTCTAACATTTTCAATAGGTCATATAATTAGTGGAGGTCCCAAATGGAGACCTACAGGCTTAGAGCCTATAGGTTGCTTTTCAAATGTTCAGGCTACAAATATTTACCTTATCTAGTTATTAGTTTCTTTAAAAAATTTAAATATACTTACCTCTTCAATATAATCCTAAATAGTCTACATAGCTTCAAATAACAACATATCACCTTTAGTTTACCTTCAAGCTATTGTAAAAATTGTAGGTATAGTCAATTGATGTAGGAATCCTGTGTATTGAAAATTAGAGAATTTAATCAATTGGAGATAACTTGTTTGAGGTATTATGGCATTTAAAACCATAAAATCATGAGGATATGTGGAAACTATTTTACACCATAGCTCTGGACATCTTGAATCTATCCTTACACTCTCTATAGGCTTGTTTATAGAGTACTTATGAATTCATTATAGAGTGTGAATTTAGGCTCTTATCTTGACTCTCTCATGCTTCCAATATCAAAATATGATCTCAAGACCCTAAACCATGATATATTATCGGTGCCTGATCCTACATTAGTAATCAAACTCTAATAGACTTATTCATATATTAACAATGTCTCAAAAAGCAAGCACACAAGATAAGTATGGGAAAGAACACATATGAGACAAAATAATAATGAATCCTTGAAATTGAATGAGTTTTCATGAAAAAATAATAATTATAAACCTATGAGAATCATTAACATGAATATAAAATAGATACAACATAATCCACTAAAATAGTCTGTACACTAAGACTTGTACTTCATGGAGATTATTCAATTGATCAAACCATTATTAAATTTAGATCCAAAAACTATACAAACCACCCTCAACATAATTCATCTCCATTGATTTTTGAGCTATAGAAATATGTGTAAGAACATACCCCTCTCAGATGAATAGGCCATAGTGACTTATTGTCACTCATAATGATCATTAATAAATAATAGACTACCAATATATAAAATAATGACACTTATTTCAATATTACTTGGAGCCCTAACAATGTCTGAAGTCTTAGATCCTAACTCTCTCTCTCTTGGTCATACCATTCAATGCAAATTTGCCTTCCTAAGATTTTGAAGGTAGCAATGGATGATAAAAAGTGTTTAGAGTTTTAGTTTGAACTAAAACTTGGTCCAAATCGAGAAAATGGTTTAAGAAATCCTAAGAAACACTTATAAACTATTTTTAACTAAAAATTGATCTTGTTAGGCCATATAAGTGCTTGAAAGTGTCATTTTTTCAAGATTATGAGTTGAACTTCAACTTCTATCAGAATCTGATTATTCCTTATAATTTTTTAACTTGTTTCTAACACCATGGGAAATTGTAATATTCTTGAAACATTCTCTCCTTGAGGTATCATTCCCAACTCTTCTTCATGAGCCAAAAGGTGGCCAAAATGTGATTTTTTATAATTGAGAATCAAACAAAGGTTAGTGTATGATTATATGTCATAAATGACATCTAATTAAATTTTTTAAATAAATCTTGACCATATTATACCTTTGACAAAATTTAACTATACAAGACCTTATACTTGACCATAGGACTAGATAACTAAACTTAAGACCAAAACTTGGATAATGCTAGACAAGGATAAATATGACCACCTAGAATGAATTAGGACCACTAGAGACTATAGTCATATAAAATGTGAAAATTGGTAACTTAAGTGTGGATAATGAAACCCAACCCATAATCCCTCATAATTTATTTCATGACCCTCATAGGTATCTTTTCATTGATTCTCAATCATTTTTAGCCTCCTAAACCTAATTCCAACTCAACCAAATTGCTCTTTTCATGAAAAATGCATCCCCCAAGTTCTGTCAGCTAAGGACAATAACACCCAACTTGGAATATAGTGCTAATTCTACTATTTTCCACTTTATATGCTCCTATCCAAGTGCATTTTTGGCCCCCATGATTAGTTCCTTTCGGTTCCCCATCCTTCTCTTTGTCATCTTAATGTGATCACATTCAACCCATGACCAATAAATCCCTATAAAATCCCATTCAAAGATCATTTGGAGAGGGTTAGAAATATAATAAAGCAAGAAAGAATACAAGAAAGACTACTAAGGCAATCTTCCCTATTATTTGCATATATCCATCTAATACACTTATAAGATTATCTAAATCTTTACACCAATCCCTAGCCACCTCAAGCACATCTAATTTAGCATTTTACATCTTCATACACACTATTACATAAATAACATGAAGTGGGAGAAATAAATATGGCTTGATCCCTATTCAGAGTATTTTTATGTAGGAAACATGCCCATACAAGAGGTGTGGATACATGTTCAATTAATCTTACACATATTAACTATAGACATCCAATTCTTAACACTATTTGTGTTGAAATTGTCAATCTTACTCAAATTTCACTCAATTGAACATTTTAGGTCAAAATTCATAAAATACCCTAAATGGTTCAAACTTGTCATCTACAAGTTCCAAAGTATCCCTAAATGGGGTAATGCATTTTATGGTCCAGCTAACTTTGATCAGAACATTTTGAGTCAAAATGCCAATTTTGCACCTAGGTACTATGGATTGTTCTTCTCTATCAAATCTCTTAAATGAGACATGTGCCCTTTTTATTCAAATTTGACATAATCCTAAATGAGATAATATATCTAATATATATAACATTGACTTCTAATTCTAATCTAGTCAATTTTTGAGCTAATAAAAGGACATTCAAACCATTTTGATTAATTGAGGGCCAATTTCCAAACAATTGCATAAACATTGATTGACATTTTTTAATGATAATTAATTTAAGTAAAGATATTAAGTGGATTTTTCATGAGATTTATTTAATATTTATTTATGGAAATGAATATTGAATATCTGCATCACCTAATGACATCATTTCTTGGGAAGGCATTTGTAGGACATAAATGCATAAAATATCAATATTATGGGTCTCCCATGCCTCATTAAGACCCTCCATGCCTCTTGAATTCCCCTCTATCCCAAATATTTATGAGGGATATTTATGTATTTTAGTTAGATAATTGAATTAATTCTTAGCCACACATCTCAATCTTGAGATGGACAATTCAAGTTGATTCTGGTCAATCTCAAAAATCTATAAATAAATAGGCCATAAACATCATTTTTAAGCTTTATTTGTGAAAATTTATAATGATAAATTATCTCCAAAATACTTTTCATTTGATCATTGATATTATTTTGCGAGTTTCAGTGATAGACTAGTTTAGTGACTCCAAATCATAAGCCTAGGTTTTAAATGAAGTTCTTGAGATATTGGAGGAGTTGGTCACTGTTGTTGTTGAATATAAGAGATCTTGATTAAGGGAGAACATGCCTTTGAGCCTCATTGGTATGGTGAGTCCATTTGGGAAATAAATATGTTATTTCTTTCTTTCATATGTTTTTTGCTATCCTTTATAATTTATGCATGAAGAGATAGACTTAATTCGATTTACTCTTATGCATTCTTCCTTTGATTTATTGGACAAATGTTTAACTAATCATGTTATGAAATAATCTCTATACTAACCCCCATATTTATAAAATTTGGTTGAAGTATAAAGGAGTCTAGGGTTTGAAGATAAAATATACTCTATAGGGAATTTTTCGGACATCCAGTAGTTGAAACTTCACAAGTAGGGTCACACATACACAATGAACAAAACATAGAAATATCAGGTCTCTTAGACAATAGTGGTAAAAGTGGACTAAAACATTAGTATCACTAGTTTCCTATTTTGGTTCTCCTATCTAATCATAAAATGAAGGCCAAATTTTGAATTGCAAAAGTGTCCCAATCATACATAGTGAATTCTAGACTCTGTCCCAGCCATCTTTGACAGTTTCCAAATAATTCCTATTTTCTATCCCTTATTAATATTTTTAGAAAGGTTAAAATTGAAATAAAATATATATAAATAAGTGGCTTAATTATTACATATTTATTTATTGATTTTACTACTTAGACCTTTTCACTAAATTAGGAATAATACACCAATATTCCTAAAATTGTTAAATCATTTGGTGAACTTGACTTACTTTGTTTGCACATAAAAAACCTAGAAAACTAAAGTTAAATGTCCTACTAATTTCTCCTATATTTTTTCTATTTGTTACCTACATAATAAAATAAAAAATTATCATTATATTTTAAAATTTTGTAGTAATTTTAAAATAAGTTTCTTTCAAATCTTAGTTTCCCATACTAGGTCCCAATATTTTCCAAGTAATTTTTAAATTTTTTTTTTACTATCATATGAAAATCATAAATTCACCTCAAATATCAAAATTAAATAGTAATTTTTAGAAATATTTATTTTTCAAAACCCTAGTTGCATCTTCTAGGTCCCTTTACAATCATCAATTTTCCAATAAATTCCTAATTTCTTACATGCATATTTATCGCAAAAATTCACTTTAAATTTCAAATTTTCATATTAATTTACAAAATAATCATCTTTCAAACCCTAACTACATAGACTAGGTCACATTGCTTCTTGATGTATCACCTTGCATGTTTGTGAGCTTCGTATCCTTTTTATCCATACTCTAGTTCCTTATTTATATTATATCTATTTAATCTCTTTTAATATTATCCAAGTTTTTTTCCTTTTGCCACCTAAGCTCCTTGCATCTCTTCCTTCGAGACAACGTGTAATACTTAGTGGAAACCCTCCTGTATTCACCTAGATTCCTTCAACTTGATCATATACCATGGATAAACAACTAACTCATACTCTTGATATATATCCTACACAACCATATTACATTAATTTTAATGAGGATAATTTTGATGATGAGTATTATGGGAGTAAAAATGATGATACAAACATTGATGTTCATGATCCACCACATCAGACTCTTGATCAACTTCTACCAATTATTAATAATGAATTTGTCCTCAACAAAGATTTAATCCTATAAATTTTTTAAGAAATACTCTAGGACCAACCCTAAGATCTTACTCTTATTTTAAAATCTATCATGGAAATAAAAAAGGATAAATAAGTTGAGTCTTCTATTCTTTTAGAGAAACTAGTTACAAATGACACTACAGGGACAACTATGTCTCAACAACCCCATAAAGCAACCTAACCTATCTCTATGCCACTAGGTATAACTTTTACATCTTTGTCTCCTAATGTGGTATCCCTTATGCAAGATATAAGATCTATTCAATCCAAGGTGATACATCTTGAGCAAGGTACCTCTAGACCTATACAAGATTTGGATTCTTTTTTCTCTATTGCATACACCATTGGCATGTCACATTGCTTCTACACCCTTTCCACAAGGTTTTTTTCAACCCAAGTTTACTCTATATTATGGAAAGGGTGATCTAGAGACACATTTGAGAGCTTTTCATGTAGCATGCTTGGACTATGTACCAAATGACTACTACTTACCAAGATATTTCCATGGATACTAAAGGATTATGCTTCATAATGGTTCTATAGTCTACCAAATCAGTCAATCAATGTATCTAATCCTTTATCCAACATGTTCCTATCTCATTTTAGTATTAACATTGGTGATAAGGTTTTATATTCCCAAGATACACAATGGGAACAAACGTCAAATGAGCATCTCATAGATTATATGATTTGATATAAGACTATTTTGGCTAAGATGAATAGCCCCATGGTTGATCAAGAGTTACAATATATTTTCAAATAGAGTATTCTACTAGCTTTGCATGAATCAATTATGTTTAAAATATTCTCTTCCTTCACTGAGTTGTGTCACACACTAAATGAAAGAGAAGTCAAACTAAGTTCAATAAGCAAACTCAAGTATAGAAGTATCTCAAAAATAAAAAACAAGAGTAACATCAAAGTCCCATACAAATTTAATTTCAATGATAGTAAGAGTCAAAATCAACCGATGGTTAATGCAACTTTCAAGCCCCCTCAGTATGTGGTTTTATCAACACCTCTTCGATGAACCTTTACCAATCTACCAGTTTCTCCAACCAAAGTTTTATAATAGATATTGGAATGTAGCATCATATATCTCTCTCCTATTTATGAATTTGACCCAATAAAGCCTCTTTCATGGGGATATGATCAGCATGCATTTTGTGAGTTTCACAAGGCACCAGGGCATACAATAAATAGATGCATTAGTTTGAAACACAAGATACATGATTTGATAGATGGTAATCATATTGGTATTTGCACTTTAGTTAAACCTCCCCAGGCAAAGAAAACATAGGATAAATCTTTGAAAATCCTCTTAGATCCCTTTATGTAGTATTCTAAATAAGAGACAAGGGACACATTAGGGATTCACCATGCATATCATGCACATCGACCACTAGATACATACAAGGTACCTTCAATTGAGACACATATTTTGAGTAATATGATTACTTTCTACAATTATAGAGTTCCAACTAGACCTTTCATCTCCTTATTAGATTAGGAGATATTCGAGGATGATTTGGATTAATATGCACTCTTTATCAGAGCTTACATTTATAAAAATCTTATTCACAATGTTCTCATAGATAATGGATCTAGTGTGAACATGTGCACTATAACATTACTAAAACATTTGGGATATTTAGATTAGGATATTACCCCAACAAACATAGTTATCAAAAAATTTAGTTGGCACATATAGAGCTCATTGGGTGAGATTGTGCTTCCTCTATAGGTTGGTCCAAAACACATGGCCACACCATTTACTATAGTTCTTAGTGCAATAGTTTTTGAAATGTTACTTGGTCAATCATGGATTCAAAAACTTTAAAAAATACCTTATATAGTTCATATATGCATGAAATTCATTCAACCTAATCAAGTTGTTACAGTTGGTGGAGTTCCATATGAGTTACCACTCCCCACTTTAGAGCCATCTACTGTTTCATAGTCACTGGTTTTAGTTTTTCCACTAGTTTTAGTTTTGCCACTAGTTATAGTTCCTCCTCCAATTTTGATTCAGACATAATTGAGGCATCCATCACCATCATATAAAGTTCATACACCTTCATAACTTCAAGATTCTAGACAACTTCTAGCTACAATGTTCACACCTAGGGCAATATCATTAATATCTCATGCATCTACTCATAGAGCACATGTTTAGAGAGTTTTTCCTACTAATAGATGGGTACCTAAGAGCCTTATAGTTTCATCCACTTCTCAAAGTTATAGGGGGACCCTACACTTGGTTTCTACTTTAGATATTTTATACCATTTATAACATATATATCTTTCAGAGCCACAACTTTAGCCCTTCCATCATGTTTCATGATCATGCATGATCCCTTTCCTTGATATAGGACACTATGATAGGGAGTCTCCCATGACACTCGTTAGTTAATATCATCCCTTCCCAACTTACTTATACATATTTTCTTAGTATTTATTGTACATAATTTCCTTATGATTGATTTTACATATCTTATATCAAAAACATTAAAAACATTCAAATATTTCAAAATACAAAAACCTGCAAATAATTCCAAAAACACAATATATTTTGATTATATGCATCATCCATGATTTACATTTATAATATCATGCTAGACTTAAATTTTTTACTCTATACTATTATTTGTCAATTTATCTACATTACCATGCTTCACTTGATCTTCTTTGAGTGTGTGCAATGACATCTAGATCCTTGATTGCTTCACTCCACCCATTAAGGGGGCATCCTACTTATACATCAAGACATACATCGATATAAATATCCACTCAGGGCATCTTGTACATGACTACACCATCCAAGTTATGTCATTCTTACACCACACACTCTAGTTATCATGTTGATGTACATTACTTACTAGATGACATAGGTTACTCTATTGATATTCCATAAGTATATATCACTTGTGAATTTCTTAGCACATACCTAGTCTTATACTACATGTCTTACATACTTTCACATTCTTTCTTTGATTAGTTATATGCGATTGTATTTCCAGTCTTTACATTCTTTCTTTCCTTGATTTACATAGATAGATGTGATTACATTTTTTAGTTCCTGTTCTCTCTTATATGTGCCTTAGGACATTTGCCAATGTCCTTTGATTCTATGTTTTATGTGTGCCTTAGGAAATTTTCCAATGTCCTTTGCCTCTACTCTTCTATGTGATTGTGGCTTTCACACCAACCTTAATTCTTCAAATTATATATGTATGTGGTATTTTAAAATGTTTTGTATGCTTGCTTTCTAGTTTGAGTGACATGTGCCCATGTCCCTTATGTTCTTGGCCCGTTGACCACTCTTGTATGCTTCTTACTTCTTGCCTTATGTGCTTTTTTCTCGACTGATTCCCCATTGTTTGCAATGCCATGATTCACATCATACATTATCTTTCTTTCTTAGATGCCATGATGGACATCTTGCTCCATCCCTCCATGACAACTAATTAGAATTATAGTTCTAGCTCATTACATTGCACATGCTATTACATTGTTATATATATATATATATATATATATATATATATATATATATACATATATATATAGGCATACCCCTGTTGATCTAAAAATCTCTCATCATAAACCATGTTATATCTTGAGATATATTATTGATTATCATTTTTATATCATTGTATATTTGCATCATAACACACCTATAGGGCTCTTTTTTTTAGGGTAATCATTATAGGGTATTAAATCCAACCATCATAAGAGGGGGAAATAAATAGGGGTTTTATCACATAGATCAAATCTCCTAATAGTTGAAAATTTAGCCTTCAAAACACCCATAATAATAATGAGACAACAAACCAGACATAATAGACTAGGTAGATAGTGAAAATGTCATAATAGTTACCATATTTGGCCTAGATAAATAGCACTAAGATTGGAATACAACATTGATGCCACTACTATATATTTTTAGTGCTCCTATATAAATAGTATAAAAACTAGACTTTATACAAGTAGGTAGAAAACTAGGTTCAACTATAGTTTTGCACAATCAAACTAGTTCATAATTAGTAATTTTTAGTAAACGTTTTCTTAAAGAATCTAGATATAGGGGCATCATATATGGCATGATGGATTTCACTTCTAGTTTTAGACACAAAAGTTGGTATAGCTTCTATATCCAAATACATGTTTTAGACACCAGTGATTGGGAGTAATGTGTATGGCACATTTTTTATTTTCTTTCTAAGTTTAGTATTGCCCAAGAATTATCAACAATTACATGCCT
Organism: Torreya grandis; assembly: GCA_037957365.1. Classification (NCBI taxonomy): domain Eukaryota; kingdom Viridiplantae; phylum Streptophyta; class Pinopsida; order Cupressales; family Taxaceae; genus Torreya; species Torreya grandis. The sequence goes on from JARHVA010010822.1 coordinate 38,422, forward strand.
TATTCCATTTTTAGCTAGTTCGCATCATTTTTGAGTGGATTTCATTCAATCCTAACTTCCACATTTTAGAGTGGCTTTCATATAAGCCTAGTGCACTAGTTTTGGAGTGGCTTTCATACAAGTCTAATACATCTTTTGGAGTGGCCGAAAGTGGCCTAGTTTTTAGCATACATTCAACTATCCATGCCAACATTGTTAGATCATAGTACATTTATATGCTTTAATATCCATCCCATATGATGCATATCCATATCGATATCAGTTCATAACTTCACTTCATAGGGCAATAATGGAGTCAAAGGACTAGCTAGCCTTTACATTCTTGAGCCACCTATTTAGATGGATTGGACACATAGTCCAAACATCTATTAGCACATGTATAACCACATATCTTCACTTAGTAGGTGATGATGGAGATAAAGGGCTAGCCTTTACATTATTAAGACACTTTTGGGGAATTGAGCACTCAGCTCCATTCATGATATTACTCTTATTAAAACATACATCTAGCATCAATCAACATCACTCAACATCACAATAGGTTTTATATTATTTTAAATAACTAGTGAGGTATATTCATTCCTTTATCTTCCTCTCTCTCTTACCTAGCTTTGTATGTTCTTATTTTAGATATAGCATTCTAGTAAGAATTGATCTACCCTTTGTTTTCTCTTACAGATTCACACTTCATAATGTGATCTCTTTATGCAAACCCAACATCACATTGCTTCATGGTCTTCACCCTTACAGGTAATTTTAGGTATACTTTTTATTTTTCCTTTATCCTAGTATTTCACTTTGCTACATCACTAGTATAAAGCAGGGGGGGGTTTAAATGTAGTCATATAAAATGTGAAACTTGGTAACTTGAGTGTGGCTAATGGTACCCAACCCATAGGTCCCTCTTATTTTATGACCCTCATAGGCATCTTTTCACTAATTCCTCATCATCCATAACCTCCCAAACCTAATCTTAACTAAGGACAATAACATCCAACATGGACTACAACACTGGTGACACTACTATCCACTTTTAGTGCTCCTATCCAAGTGCATTTTTAGCTGCAATAGTTAGTTATTTTCAATTCCCCATCCTTCTCTTTATCATCCTAATGACAACACATTCAACCCATGACCAATAGATCCCTATAAAATCCCTTTGAAAGATCATTTGGAGAGATTGGTAAATATGACAAAGTAAGCAAGAATACTTGGACAATCTTCCCTATTCTTTGCATATAACCAACCAATACACTTACAAGATTATCCAAATATTTACACCAGGCCCTAGTCACCTCAATCACATCTAATTTATAGTTTTACATCTTCATACACAATATTGCATAAAACACATCAAGTGGGTGAACTACATATGTCTTGATTCCTCTTCAGAGTATCTGTATGTAAGCAACTTACACACAAGGGGTGTGGATACATGTTTAGTGAATATTACAAGGAGTCTAGGGTTTGAAGACAAAATCTACTCTATAGGGAGTTGTGTATACATCTGATAGTTGAAACATCATAAGTAGGGTCACACAAACACAAGGAATAAAACCCAAAAAGGTTAGGTCTCCTAGACAATAGTAGTAGAAGTGGACTAAAATGCTAGTGCCATTAGTGTCTTATTTTTGTGTTCTTGTCCAATCATAAAATAAATGCCAGATCCTAAATTGTGATAGTATCCCAATATGTCATAGTGAATTCTAGACTCTATCTCGTCCATCTCAGATAGTTTCCAGCTAAGTCTTATTTTCTATCCCTTATTACTATTTTTAGAAAGGTTAAAATCATAATCAAATTTATACAAACTAGTGGCTTAATTAGTGCATATTTATTTACTAATTTTACTACTCAGACCATTTAACTAAATTAGGAATAATACACCAATATTCCTAAAATTATTAAATTAGAGACCATAACAAACATTAATCTCTATTATGAAGATTCAACCTATAGGGGTGACCCAAATTTGACTTAGGGTCAAATTTAGTCAATAGTACCAAGACATAATTTACTATTTATTGAAGAGCAACTATCTTAGTTATTTTAACTCCACTCAAATGAGAGCATTAAATTTTAAAATTATCAATTTATTGATAAAATCAATGGTCTTGTATATAAAAATTATGAGAATATATATTTAAGATGTTTGAAAAGAATTGAATGAGCAAAAGTACTTAAATATTTACATGATAAGTATGGAACTGGCCAAAGTTTAGGAAATGTTATAGTTCATCAAATTCCTAGTGATTGTTACTATTAGCCCCATGTTTTCAAATATGTTCATGCACATGTAAGAATTTTACACACTTTTCAAATTTCAGCACATGGAGAACATCACCAAGCTATGCCTTTATAGCTTTTTATTGAAGTTAGGCCTTTTTGAAATTGGGAATTAGAATTTTTTGGTGTCATTCATACTAATTCGTTAGTTGTAAATGATTTTATTTTGATAATAATTGATTACTATGCACATTAGATTGAATCACAACCATTCAAAAATTTCATAATGGAAGTGGTAATTAGCTTCTTTAAGGATCACATCATCACCAGGTTTATAATCCCATTTAGTCTAGTTTGTGACAATTATCCTAAATTTTATTCATTAGAGTATGCATTTGTGAATAAGGTAATCCTTAAGTTCTCTTCAAATTATTACCTACAAGGCAATAGTATTGATGAATCTACAAATAAGAATTTGATAGATGTTATTAAGAAAATTTTGGATAAGAATCCTAGGGACTAATATAACATGTTGAATTTTTTACTTTGGTCTAATAGAATTAGGATCAAGTCTTCCTTAGAAACTTCTCCATACCATTTGGTCTATAGTCAAGAACTAGTTTTCCCTATGCATTTGAACATGCCCACCTTCCAATTCATGAAGAATCATTGTAAGATTTATGATAATGTTAAATACATATACAAAGGTAAATACAAATAATATATTAATAAATATTATATTGGAGAATATAAATCCTACTTACACTTCCAATTTTTTATACATTAGAGATTTGGGGTCATGACCAAGATGGATTTGCTAGACCTAACCAAGTGATATTTTACAATAACATCACTATAAAGGGTTCCAAAGCCTCTAGTCAAAAAATACCATGTAATAACCCTAACTATGTACTATGTTTTCATATTCATGAAGTAAAATTATAAGTAAAGTAAAATCTAACCTAGTGCTTACCAAAGCTTGTGGAATAAAGTGGAGGTAATAAACATAATAATTGAACATGCATAGAAAATATATATTCATGTGAATGTCTAATAAATATTAATATATGAAAGAGAAGTATAAATGGAAATCTATATAATATTACAAAGGAGGAATAAAGTTATAAATACTTACCTTTGAATATGAACCCATCGAGCCTCAATATCTCCCTTGGCCAATGTTCTTTGCAAGAGGTTGTTGTGGTATGTAAGGATAATAAGTATAAGTCATCTCTAGTCTACATAGCATCTCTATGCATCCAAAAGACTTATCCATCACGTTTAGATCATATAAAGACATGTATTTAGGAATTCATTTAATCTAAGACATACCAAATATAGATAAATAAAGGTTAAAAATTTCTTAGGTTTATTCACTATGAACACTATGTAGGCATACTTTAAAAGTAAGAGTAGACATATGTACATGCTTTTAAACTATGTTATTGAAGCCCTAAGCAATGTTACTTAAGTAGAATGGTGGATAAGCATATGCATAATATATTATTTTTATTCTTCTATTCTCATAAATGATATAAATGGATGTGTATATATAGTTGAATCTAACCCTAAATCTTTCCAAAAGTTTAGCTGATAGGGCCAACCCAGTTTATTTCCTTCCTTATTTTCTAAATCCAAGTTAGGACTTATTCTAAGTTAGCTATAGATAATGTATACCTGTAACGTGATTTTAACTATTTGAATACATGGTTGATGGGACTAACAATGTAATGTAAACTATCAAAAAGGGTTTTAGGCTTAGGAATTGGCTAAATAAGGGGGTGAATGATTGGAAGAGTGTGTAAGAGAGGAAATAAGGATTAGGGAAGTGTATAACAAATGGTTGGATTGATATCAAGTGGTAGTGTATGGGATAAAAATCTTGTAAAGCACTAATGGTCTTCCCACCCCTTTCTTGATGCACCCTTTAATGCATGTGCTCAGAGAGACTGAGACTCAAAAGGTTCTTGAAAGAGAGAATAAGGATTACAAAAGTTTATATGAGGTGGTTAGATAGATATAAGGTGGTAGTGTATAATACAAAAATCCTACAAAGCACTAATGGTCTTCCCACCCCTTTCTTGATGCACCCTTTAATGCATACACTCAGAGAGACTGAGACTCGACAGGTTCTTCAAAGAGAGGAAGTATCAATAATTGATAAATTTTTAAAATATTATTTGTATACATATTCCCCACTCAAAGCTCATCATGTGTCACATAGGTGCAATAAGGGATGGTACTTTAAGAAAATAACATAACAACATGCAATGTTGAGGTTAAATAAATCAAAGTAAGAAGAAAGTAACATAATTAAAAAAGGACATAACTAAAAAACACATACCTTTACTTACATTAGTATTTTAAAGAAGAAATGAAGTGACATAAATGTGAAGGTGTCTAATGTAGGGAATAGTAGGCAAAACTATAGAAATTAGTGAAAAAAAGAAAATTGAAATTTTTAAAAAAAATACATGTAATATGTGAAAATATTCTCTATGACATTAAAATTATATAACATCTTATAGTTTGAAAAAAGAGTTATTAGAAAAAATTATAAGGTTGAAAAATGGAATATAGTGGTAAATATTTTATAGGTAAATAATTTTTAATAGTAATTTGAAATAGTGTAAGAACAATTCATTTGTTATAGTTACTATTTGGAAAAAATAGAGCTCTGAGAGACCCAGTGCAAGACTATAGAGAAACCATGGTGAGGAGATGATATTTGAGATGAGGAGGATGCCTAGAGGTTATAGTGAGTGTAGCATAGGTAAGCAAACATGAATTTCAGTTTTTTGAAGTAATTTTATTTTGAAATTGATCTAAATATAGAAAATTGACTGGTAGGCAAAATCTAGATACCAAAATTGACCCTAGGAATTTTTAAGGTAGACTAGGGGCAAAATGGGGTACTAGGTAGGAAAAAGTTAGAATAATAAATGCCTAGTGTTTGTAGTGAGTATATCATAAATAAGCAAACATGAATATCAATTTTTTGAAGTAATTTTATTTTGAAATTGAGCTAAATATAGAAAATTGACTAGTAGGTAAATTCTAGATACCAAAATTGACCCTAGGAAATTTTTAGGTAAACTAGGAGAAAAATGGGGTACTAGGTAGGAAAAAGTTAGAAAAATAAATGTCTAAGGAATTTATGGTAAATTATCACAAAGTTATCACATGGAAAGAATAAAGTCAGCTTGATCAATTCAATTTTTAAGGTGAGTAGAAAATATGGGGTTGACTATGTAGAAGTGGGCCAAGATAGTATTACTAAAGGTGACCGATTATGTAGTAGTAGGCCAATGTAATTTGAAATGAAAACATGGCCAATTATGTACTTTATAGCCAACAGATTTGGTAGTAAGTGGCTGATATAATTGTTTAAATAGGGTTGATTATGTATTAGAGGTTTGATGTAGTATGCTAGAGATGAGAAAGGGCCAATTTAGTATTAAATAGACTTATTTAGTTTAACAAGATTAGTATAGGGTTGATTTAGTATCAATTTGGTTGATTGTGTATAAAAATTAGAAAACATAAAAAACTAAATAAAACTAGTTCATGAAGTATTTAATTTGTAAAATTTTAAGAATGTATTGTAATTATTTATGACATGGAGATATGATACATCCTTTGTTGTTTGATATTTTCCAAAGATGTTATAGATATTGGCACCTGGTTGATACATCATGGTTACTAAAATTACTAGATCATTTGATGAATGTAGATACAGCTCGACTGGTCACCTTGGGTTTTGGCAACATCATGGAGATGTGATGGATACCTTTGAGTATTGATCTTATTTTCATGTTCATAAGATCATGGGAATAGTTTACCACCACTTTTTGATGGGAGGTGGATGGGGAGACCATTGAGGTGGGTATCACTTTAGTGGATGTGCACGCATTGCATGGAATTTCGATAGGTAAGACAATAGTGATTATTGATACACCGAAGGTTAAAGATGAGAGATGAGCATTATCCCAATGGGATACATGTTCAGATAGGATTCACACTAGGTTGACAGTGAGTTTGTTTGATGTTTATATTATAGCCATTCCATGTATCTAAAAGGTGATGATAGGACTTGTGATAGTATAAGTGTTTTGTTAAAAGTTAGATGGCTAGGTACTTTTATTTGTGATAGCCTTGTGCTAATCCATATTAGATCAATGAGAAATTTACTATTTTGGGGTTATCATCTAGGTCGAGCGTATGAATGATATGTATGGGATACTAGTAAGAGGGTAGAATACCATGTGACCTATGATTTTGTTAATCACATGGATATATGAGAGGTTCCTTATGTATTGGCTAGTTGGATTACCTTATGTGGTCGATGATAATTTTCCTTGGGTATTACAATGAAGATAGGACCATGTAGAGTGGGCCATTCCCCATGTGCCAGCATTAATAATGATCACATGAGGGGAGATTATGTCATATCCATACACTCATATAGTTTTCATATGGCCTAGTCGGTCTACCATTATTACAGGGTTGGCATGGGATGTATGTAATCAAAAATGCATCATGTCTATAAATCAATCCTAACTTAGAGAAGATAGATCATACCATACACTTCTGATTGGAGACAAATTAGATAATTGGGAACATGACCAATATGAGGATCTACTAAACCTGATTAGGGGATCCCTTACCTTTATACACTATGCTAGTGAGGATTTAAAACCCTTCAATCAAGCATAATCATGAAATAACCCTAAGCGAGTCTTATGTTTTGATATTTCACTAAACTAATAACAAGTAAAACAAATCCAATCTTGTGTTCACCAAATCTTGTGGCACAAAATGGGGGTCAGAAATAATAAAAGTAAACATGCATAAAATGTATATATACTCACATCAATATATATATATATACATATACATATATATATATATATATACATATATATATACATATATATATATATATATATATATATATATATATATAATCATAATACATGTAACAAAACTACAAATTCATATCTATATACTCTTATAGAGGAGAGCAAAATTTAGGAATACTTACCTTTGAAGATGAACTTGTCGACCCTCAATCTCTCCCTTGGCCAGGAGCTTCATAAGACATTGTTATGGTATGTAATGATGACAAAGAAAAATCATCTCTAGCTTATATAACCTATCAATGTATCCAAAATACTTATCCACAAGACAATATTTATATCTCCAAATAAAGTATGAAACCTTAAGCTTTCTCCTCAAGTATAATGGTGGATAAGCAAATGTCCAATAGCTATTACTTTTTTTATTTACTAAATAATGACAAAATTTTATTGTATATATAGGTGGATTTAACCTTAAGCCCTTTAAAAGTTTTAACTGACAAGGTTGACCCAATCAACCTAGCACAATTTCAAACAATAATTCACTAGGTCATGGGCTAGGTTAGCCAAGAGCCAACCTAGACCCTATGTGAAAATTACCCAAAACAATACAAGGTTGACCTAGTCGACCTAGTACATCTAACAATAAAAAGGGGCTAAGGTTAAGAAAAGGAAGATAAAAGGTGTACAATGATTGAGGAGTGTATAATAGAGAATAATAATCTTAGGGATAATGTTTTTATAAGACAAGTGTATAGATAAAAGTGGTAAAAGGGACAAGAATCCTACAAAGCATTAATGGTCTACCCACCCCTTTCCTGACGCACCCCTTAAGGCCTGCAATCAAAGAGATTAATACTCAATGGGTTCCTACAAGATAAAAAGTGTCAATAAGTGATAAAATTTTGAAAATATTATGTGTATACATATGCCCCACTTAAAGTCCATCACGAGATGGTGCTTCAAGAACAAAACATGATAACACATAATGTTGATGCTAAGTAAAATGAAAAAATGATCAAACAATATTAGAAAAAGATAGAATTGAAAAACACATGCCTTTAATTACATTAGAGATATAGATAAAATAAGTAGATTTAAATAGAAGTGAATGTGTCCAAATGTGAGAACATTAGGTGAAATTGTAGATATTAGTGCAAAAAAAAAGCCAAAAATAAAAAAAAAATTAGAAAATAGGCATATAGTAGTGGAAATAATTTTCAACATTTTCATGATTCCATAAAATTTTATGGTTCAAAAAATGGATTAATAGAAACAAAGAAATGGGTACAACAAGGAATCGGATGGAAAATATTTTAAGGGTAATGAATTTTGAAAAGTAAGTTTACATAAGGTTAAAGGGAAATCATTTGTTATTTTTGACTTAAGTGAGATGAAAAGAGATCTAAGATTTAAAATGAGCTAGGATTGAGAGGGTATGATAGGAGAGATGAGAGGCACTCCTAGTGGTGGTGGTGGGTGCAACATAAGTAGGAAATAAATAATCTCAAACTAGTTTTTGAATATTTTATTTAAATTAAGTATTTTTTTTATAAATGTGTCTTTTAAATAAATTCTAGGAACTAAAATGAACCCAAAAAAGTTTCTAGGGGTAGGAAAAACCATTTAGGGAAATGTGTTTAAAGGGTTTAGAGTAATAACTATCAAAAGGCATTTATTAATAAAAATGTAAGGAGTCAATAGTCAAAGAAAACTAGGTCGACCTAACCAATCTAGTAGGCTGAAATTTTGTTAAATCCACACTACTAACCTAGTAGTTATGTGTCGACCTAGTGTGTTTTCAAAAATACCAACTTAGTACATGAATTTTGACCTAGTAAAAAATTTCACTGTGACAAATTTATACAAAGAGGGGAAAAAGTAAAGGGTCAACTAAGTGTGTTAAGTAAACTTAGTCAAAATGAGGAAATTTTGGTTAATCGAGTGTTCGACCAAGCGACCAAAATAGTAAAAAAATGTATGAAATACTCTGA